>CAUZXS010004103.1:0-190000 GCA_963585895.1 Sepioteuthis lessoniana
GATAGAATAACTTAATACGAAGTATACGCATTTATTTGTTAACCTATATTAGTTCTCTCTCTCTCTCTCTTTCTATCCTTTCATCTTTCCCTATCGCAAGCTCATTGCAACCTTACATCAAAATCTATGAGTGAGGATCATTTAATTCTTGATCTATTTTAGGAGACAAGTTACCACCAGTAAAACGTTTAAATTAGTTTTAGACAGTCATTTACTTTCACTTCCTTTCCTGAATTCTGTGAGCAGTTTCAGTGGCTCTGAGTTCTTGTTTAGAATAATGCCAGAATCCCAATGTCAAAATCAGTCATTATTACATCTGAAATGTAAAGCTAAATAAAACTGATAATTATATAATATATATATAATAATTAAGATATGAAAAATATTATGATAATAATCATGATTTTCAGTATAGAAGTCTGTAAAAACCAAAAAATACTTTTCATGCATTTTCATATAATACACTCTCAGGTAAAAGTGTTTGGCTATCCTCTTTATTTCTCACCGTAAAAGTGTTATTTTTATGAAACAAGTTAAGCGTCACAATGCTTTTATTTATTATGCTAAATACTAGTCTTCCTCAGTATAACCTTAGTATAACCAGATATCCTTTGAAAAGTTGATTTGAAGGCGTTTTTCTTCTTTACTACTAAAAATAAAAATTCCCAGAACACCAGTGGATTATACTGTTTGGAGATTGGAAACAAGACAAAACAAGTCGGGCTGGTAGACCAAAAGCAACAATAAAAACAGAACAATATCAGTCACCAGCTTGTATGACAGAAAGCTGACAGCTCCAAATATCACTAAAAAAACTGAAACTGAACCAATTAAAAAAAAAAAAAATGAGTCAACATCCACAGTGAAGTGAATATTCTGTGAAGCTGGCGTATATAGCAGAATTGCTGTCAAACGGTTCCATAGGGCCAAGGCACACGATAACTGGACAATAGAGCGGTGGAATAAAGTCCTTTGGACTGACGAATCAAAGTTCAAAATCTTTGGGTCAAATAGAAGGGTCTATGCGTGGCGAAGAGTTGGTGAAAGAGCTTCAACACCCTGTATCACACCAACCGTAAAGCCTGGACGAGATTCTGCTATGGTGTGGAGGGATTTTGCCAATTGCAAAGTCGGGAATTTGCACCGGGTGAAAGGGAAAACTGAATCAGATCGGCTATCAGAGAATACAGTAGCAACATGCGATCCCATCTGGAACGCAGCTAGTGGCTCAAGAATTTGTACTCATGCAAGGTTATGACCCAAAGCATATAAGTAAACTCTGCCAGAAATACATTAAAAGCAAAGAGGAACAACTGATGTCTTAACCGGTGTAATCAGCAGACTTAAATCCCATTGAGCTGTAGTGCGATGAACTTGATCGAAAAGTCAGATTTAAACAAGCCACAAGTTCTGCTCCCTTATGGCAAGTCTTGCAGGAAAGTTGGGCAGAACTATCTTCAGTCTAACTCCAGTCTTTGAAGGAAAGAATGCCGAGAATCTTTGATGCTGTGATAGCGGCTAAAAGGCGAGGTTTTGGTGAATCAAAAGCTTAAGAATTTTTTGTGTATTTTTTGTTTAATTTGTATTTAATGTGGTTCAGGAAGAATTGTATTTAATATAATAAATAAACCATTGCAGTGCTTAACTTGTTTCCTTAAAAATAACACTTTTAAACATTTGGGGGTGACCAAATACTTTTGATTAGTTGTATAGATACCTTTTTACACAGGGTAAGAGATCAAGACTTAGATTTAAGTAGGTTATTTTACTGACTCTGTTATCAAAAAAGAATATATATATCTCACACACGTGGGTATATAATTTCTATTTCTTTCTATTCCCCGCTCTCTCTCTCTCACTCACTTTATATACTAACAATTGGTTTATATTTCAAAGGGCTCATTGGGAAGTGAAAATACTGTAAATTGGAAATATATATAATAAAGTTCTACTCCAAAATCTGAAGAATTAAACCTAGGAAAAAATTACTTGTTTTTATCCTCCCCTTCTAAGTAATATCCTTCAATAGGTATATTCGATTTTCATAAAGAAAAGAAACAGAAGTCTATATTATATCCCATAGCAACTCATATGTATATATATTTCTAGCTTTGTATTAAAAAAAATAGAC
Organism: Sepioteuthis lessoniana; assembly: GCA_963585895.1. Classification (NCBI taxonomy): domain Eukaryota; kingdom Metazoa; phylum Mollusca; class Cephalopoda; order Myopsida; family Loliginidae; genus Sepioteuthis; species Sepioteuthis lessoniana. The sequence goes on from CAUZXS010004103.1 coordinate 2,132, forward strand.
AGCATCCTACCTTTTCTGGACATCATACTGATTAGGAATATTAACAAACAAGAATTCAAGATTTACAGTAAACCCACCAATAAAAACAACCATATACATTTTATTCACACCACAACAACAACACCAAAAGAGGTATCTTCATGAGTTTTTATCCCGGAGCTCGACGTATTTTTTCCTCGAAATATTTAAATGATGAATTCAACCACATAGAAAACTTCAAATCTTTTATACACTTCGCTAAATCTGAAGCCCTCAAAATCCACAATAAGAATCAACCTCGAACTAATACCCACTAACAATCTTATAAAACTAGTTCCTCCCAAAGATTCATAACTTTGCCAAACAATTCTTCCTCTCACAGCAAAATAAACAACTTAAATTAACTTGATATCAAAACTACCTCTTTACCCTCTAAAACGATCTGCGAATTAGTACACTCTAGCCCTCAGTGCAACATATTTTCAGACGCCGGTGTTTATTGTATCCCTTGTAAGAATTGTAAATTGAAATATATTGTTGAAACGTCTCGGAGCCTTCACGTTCGCTTGAAAGAACACAAAAGAGACATAAGAATTGGTAATTTAAACAATGCACTATTTCAACACATTTCTCAATCTAATCACAACTTAGATTTCAATTCTGCAAAGATGCTCATTTACATTCATAATAAAATACTAAGACGAATTTTCGAAGTCGCCGCTATTTCACTCTGTAATTCCCCAAATACTCGTCCTGGCTTTTATAATATTTCTCGGTACTTGAGCAAATCCATTTTAAATAGCTACAATATATTCTATCTTTAGTTAATATATTCCACATATATCATAATTTTACGCTTTCTCTTTTTGTCTTTTTTTCTCCCTCCTTTTAATTCGAAATCTTTCTCGATAAACAAACGGAACATAAATTCTACACAATATTTCTAATAAGTCAAATGACGTAGTTTAAAACAACAAACGCTTATTCACTAATTAAACGGCCAGCTTTTTCTTGTTATACAAATTTTCCCTAGGTTTTTGTATTTTGCACTTTTAAACATCCATCGTTGATTTAACATCACTAATATCATCCCTCAGTTCTGATGATGGTTCATTAGAACTGAAACGCTACAGTGTCGACTTTGCTTCTCAAATCTCTCCTACTTAGATTACATTGTTATTAATTTTCCTATATATATATATATATATATATATATATATATATATATACGTGGTTCATTCAATACGTTTCCAGACTTTTTTGTACAGACATTTAAAATTGTCGTAGACTCTTGAAAATTCAGTATGTTATTGCTATACATCTATAACCAATTGTTATGATTTCAGCTTCAAATGAACAGCAACAGCAGGAATTGAAATACAGCCTACTAAAGCCTGTTACAGCTGGTTAATTTTAAAAATGCAATCTGGACATGAGGACACTTTAGAAGAACGATATGCAATAAAATTGTGTTTTAAACTTGGAAAAAATGCCACAGAAACATATGGAATGCTTCAGACTGCTTTTCGACCATATTGCATCAATCGAGCATCAGTTTTTGAGTGGCATAAGAGATTCAAGGAAGGCAGGGAGTCTGTGAGGGATGATGAGAGGTGTGGGAGGAGTAAGGAAGTCAATACACCAGAGTTGATTGGCCAAACGGTTAGAGTTACTATGTTGAGGTTTTAAAGGAGTTCAGGAAGAGATTCCATCGGAAGAGGCCGGCACTCTTCAAATCGGGTCAGTGGCATTTCCACCAGGACAATGTACCAGTCCACAACTCCATCCTTGTCACAGATTATTTGACCAAGATGGGCATCAAGACAGTTCCTCACCCTCCCTAAAGTCCAGACCTTGCTCCTTGTGACTTTTGGTTATTCCCTTAAGCTCAGAGGCTGTCGTTATGAGACAATTGAGGAGATGAAAGAGGCTGTGACGAACGTCATTGACATGTTCCCACAAGAGGACTTCCATGGGGCCTTTCAGTCATTGGTGGAACGGTACAACAAGTGCATTGCAGCCGGAGGAGATTATTTCGAAGGAGACTAGAGTTTCATGTGTGTACTATCAATAAAAGTGCCCATACGAAAAAAGTCTGGAAACTTATTTAATGATCATCGTATATATATATATATATATATAAGATAAAGTGACGCGACAAAATGAAATATAATTTCTTTTGCGATTACTTTTTAACTTTATTGTTCTATCCCAGTTTGTTAAAAACTTTTAAAAGAATTTTAAGGAGCTGATATTTCATTAGGTAGCGACGAAAAATAAAAAAATAAACCAGTTACATTGCGTATCTATTAGGCGCCTCATATGATGTAATGGTTAGCAAGCTAGACTAGCAAACTTTCACAAGTGAGTTCGAGTCTCATTGGGTGCCCCATTTATACGGCCTTGTGCCACATCTAAGCAAAAGACTTTGTAGATAACATTCCATATCTATTTGTTAAATGAGGATTGTTTTTAGATTATATGTATATTCTGAAAATCTGAGAGTATAATTTCATATATATCTAAGTACATATATACACATATTTTTGCTTGGATTTATTTCTTTTACCACATACAAACACCACGACATGTGTGTGTGTGTGTGTGTGTGTGAAAATGTACAAATATGAAAAAAAAAACGAGGTATTTAGAGGATGATTTTATTTTTAGTTTGAATTATTTGCCAGTGTTAAGTGTTTTGTTTCTTTTTAAAATTTAAATCAGGGAGTATGAATTTGTAAATTAAACGAAAAAGTGAGAAAGTTTTAAATATTCCATTGATGGCAATCTGTTCCAGATTTAGGTGATGTTATTAGTATTCGAAGATTTATTTAAAAAACGTAACGTATCTCCTTTAAAAATCCATATAACATCTATCTATCTATCTCAGTCTATTCCTATCTATCTATCTATCTCAGTCTATTCCTATCTATCTTGATATTTATATCATTTTGTTCATATCTACCTATTATAAACATTCTATAACGCATCTACCAGTCTTTATCAATGTCAGCCTGTTTCTTTTTCTCTCAGTGTGTTTGCTCCGACAATTGTTTATCTATCAAAGTAAATATAATTGATGAAGCCAAATTAGTTTAAATAAGAAATTTTGTTAATTTTCAGCACCAATCTGAGCAAATAAGGAGACAAATTGAAAAAATCGGATCTCTGCTTGATAGTCACGTGGTTTGAATGATACTAGATTCAACTATTTTCCGGAGTTTTTATTATGTATATAAGCTAATATTTTGGAATCTTTAAGAATTAATTTGTGATTAGTTTCTAAATTATGTCTGACCAAACCGTTCTTTGCGTTTCCTTTTCTGAAATGTCTTCATGAATTCGTTTTTTAAAACAAGGAGATCCATCCATATATCTTAATACATTTTGGAGGTGCTTGTGGTGTTGTGGTTATCGTCGTAGGAAATGGACACGACAACACTAGTTCAAATCCTGGATTGATTGCATTTTATATAGCACTAATACCCTTGGTAAAGGCATGAATCCAACTATTATCCATCCAGCTATGGGTAAATAGTAGGATTGACTGTGTTTTTGATCCTTGGTGAGGAAACCAGTCTAGGAGAAGGAAAACTGAATTGAAACCTGTTGAATTCCGCTTAAAAATTGACCTTGTGCGATATCCTGCCCGTTCAGAGGCGTTAGTAAATACATACATTTTAATTCAATGCAATATTATATGAAATTCAAGGAACACTTTTTTATGCATTCAACGTAAATATTGATTTGTAAAATATTACAGATAAATGATAGGGTAACGTTCTTGTAATATTTTTCTAACATAATTCCAAATAATTATCAGGAGAATAAAAAGAATCTTAACCTTATGGGAGTACCTTTATGATATAATTTCAAACAGTTTCCTCATGTTCATCATTCCTGTCAACGCATTATTTGAATTTCCCACTGGTAATTAAAAAAATGGTAACATTTCTATGTGAGTGACTTTATTACCAAAGCTGAACTGATATTATGGAGAGCACCTAGAGAAGGTTTAAAGAATTTATTGATTGGAATAGTTAAAAAAAAAAGTAGATTTTAAAATTATGATATCATTGAGGAGCTCCCATAGAAATTTCAACATTCTTTGAAAAAACCTGTACTCTGGACAAAAGCAAAAACTTTCTGTTCTAATAAAACATTCATTTTTCAAAACTGGTTAGTTATTATTATTATTCATTGATATGTTTATTTTTGTGGTGAATGTACTAACAAAATCAATTTCACAACATTATTGAACAAAAATATCTGCTGTGTCCGCCTGTTTCGCGAAAAATCCGTTTAATTCAGTCAACATCCGGAACAAATTTGATAATGTTAATCACCCCGAACACCCCAACACAACCATACCTACCTAAAGGCTAAAATAGTTACAGTTTCAATTAATTAATCTCTTTTTCTAATTACTATAAATCGAATATTAATGAGCGTTTCAATTACGTAAGTCACTTAACAATCACTTCCTTATTCAGTAATTATTACCATGAATTCCGGTGTGGTCCTTTCAATAAACATTTCTACCATTAACCATTTTAATACAGACAAGACTTACAATCGATATACTTATTGAATAAAGACACAGTGTCATTAACATAATATACTGACTGAGCATAGTATGTACTTCCTCAACTGCTTCGTTACAGGCAGAATGTAACTCAAGGTCAATTTTTAAGAGGATTTTTTCCTTTTTCTTAGACTGATTGCCTTGCTAAGACTAATGAACTCAGTTTGCTCTACTAATTAAACATAGTAGGCCGTTGAAGAGATGGATTTATGGCTTTCCCAATGGTATTATCACGAAGTGAAATAGCCTAGTCCAGAATATGAAATCGGGTCACCGATTCCATTTCGCACGACGATAACCGTTACGCTAAACACGCTCCGTATCATACTGAAGTAATGATTTGCTTACTCGTTTGAGAAGACTATTATTACTGTCAGGTGAGTTAGATCCGCAACAAGATCCTTCAACAATAATGTGCCATAAAACCAAACCAAACAAAACCAAATCATATATATAATGTGTGTGCTCGAGCGTGCGTGTTTGTGTATGCATGTGATTTAAGAAATGTTTATATTTCTGTGGGGGTATCTTTATGATGTTATGATTACAAACAGACTTCACAAGACATGTCTAAGCAATCTTGGAATCTTCTCGAGATCGTCTCTATTATCAAATTCCAGTTGACGATTCTCTTTTTTATTTCATAGAAAATGTATGAAATTATTAGTTATAGGGTAAACATAAGAACGTTAGATTTAAATTGTTTCTAGTTTTTATAGTGTTCTGCTGAACAGCATTTGTGTACTTGATTGATGCAACGTTTTTTAAAACAATTGTTTGCACTTTATATATATATATAAAAGATGTGTGCAAGATCGTGTGTGTGTGTGTGTGTGTGTGTGTGTGTGTGTGTGTGTGTGTGTGTGTGTGTGCAGCGGGGTAAGACCCCCCGCAACGAGTGTCCTGGATATAACACTAAACAATTTGAGGCTGAGGCTTCAATTCTAGAGCTTTGAAGAAAATGGAATATCTTTTCATTGGCATTACTCCCAAGTTAGGGTCACATTTAAGAGTCAAATAGAACTGTTTAACCATTTAACTGTGTGCAAACAAATGACAAATATTAAATTGAATTGTTAGTGTTACATAGAAACACTTAAACCCATTTAATTGTATTCAAATAAAACTATAAGTGTGAGACAGCAATACTTGAAAGTATTTAACTGTATACAAACAAATAAGATCTGGCTTGCTTAACATGTTACCTACAAACTATTCATTTACAAAGCACATATATTTGGTTTGTAAGACACACACACACACACACATATATATATATATATATATATATATATATATATATATAATGGGAATTGGCATTAAATAGCCTACAAAGGTTGATATGTCATAAAACCCAACCAGCCAACCAACAAATGAGACTAAGAAAGTTTTAAAAGAACAACTAATCAAAGTACAGATTGCAATTCAACCCGTTATAAGTAGTCAATGTTTCGGTTTATCTTTTTAGATTCTCATATATATATATATATATATATATATATATATATATATATATATATATATATATATTAAAACAGTGTATGGTTGTAACAATCTCACTCGGTGCGTTTGTAGCAGACCAAATGCGGTATAATTTGGAGAGTGCTCAGTATATGTGATAGAGCTATTATATAATATGATATAATATATATATATATATATATATATATATATATATTAGTTTTTTTTTAATATATTTAATGGCATGGATGCTTATCTACAACCACAGGTTTCATGTCGTCCTTATACGACAATCTTCAGGCAGAGAAAGAAAGATTTTAGAGAAATCGGAAAAAATCGAGAATACATATAAAAGAATGTTTATGTTAGAATTGCGTATAACTCTTTGTGTGTGTGTGTGGGGGGGGTTATATTTGCGTATTGTTGTTTGTGGTCGTACATGTGATTGTTAGTATTTGTGTGTATGATGATACATGCGCTGCGTAGCAGATTTGAGGTTGTTCCATGAATATATGTGCAGCGATGAGTAACGGAAGGTAGCGGAAGTCGAGAGACAATTGGGTATTTGCTCGAATAATTTTTTTTTTATTGTGAGTAGTGATGATGTTAACAAAGGAACAAATTTATCATCATCATCGCATTATGAAGAAAATGAATTTTTTGATTTGACATGTAAGTATAATAGACGAAAATGGATGCTGGATTTAAAAAACGTAAGAATAATTGGTCTGGTGGGAATATCATGGTGTTATAAGACATGGCACATTGTTATATACTATGGTGTATTATGCAGTACTAGTATTCATATGTAGGAATATGTTTTATGTTGCTATATGTACGTTTTATGATAATTTGTATTAGTTGCCGAAGTCGTGTTAATGTTCAATTACATATACTTTATTGTAATCTATGATGGTATGTATGTAAAGAATATGGTAAATATACTCTGTTAAGACGTACTTTTAACAATCATGAAATTATGGCGAACATTATATTAACAGGTGGTGAGGTTGTTTGGAGATGGATATAAAGGTTCAATGGAGGAAATGGTATTTACGGGGCGGCGAGTGTGTTGTAGGGTTATTCGTGAAGGAGTATGAAGGTTTTTAGTGATGGAGGTGGTATTGGTATGGTAGGTGGTGGAGATAGGTTATGTGTATAGATCGAAATGCGAAAGTAGACGTTTGTTCTCACGTCGGGATTTGGATAATATTTCTAATTTATCTTTTAGTAGGGTGTTTTTTGATGGGTAAGTGATAATTGAGAGTTTCTTATGGAGAGAAAGAAGGCAATTTTTATGTCTTGCAGTAGGCAGGTGCTAGTTTTAGTATTTCCCTGGTAATGGTCGGTGAGACGTTCATGTCTTTCAGATGTTTGTGGATAAAGAAGTATTAGTCGAGTAACTTCTATTGAAGAAAGAAAGATTGTGGGTATATATCCTTTGTTTTAAGGTTCCCTCCGTTGCACTTATATGCTGCTTGACTGAATTGTTAGTTTTTACAGTGGCCTTGTACACTACGTTTTTTTTTTTTGTCGGCAGTTGCCTGGTAGGAAGCATGATTCTTTATCCTAACAGTTGCATTGATTGTTTGGATGCGTGTTAATATGGAGGGTTTCAATTTTTTTTTATTGTGGCCTTTTATGATTTGGTATATATTTTTTGTACAACTGTAGTTGACCTTTATATTGTTTCTATTGAAAATTTTTGCGAGGAGGCTGTGATTGAGAAAGTGTTTGCTTATTAAATTTAAGAAATCCCGAACGATGTTTGACGTTACGCTTTTGTTGTATGGTGGATTGAACCAAGTTATATTTCTACCTTTATGTTTTGGTTTGATTTTTGGAGGTGTGTATTCAAGTGTTTTTTTAACCCCTATATTTTAGTGCGTTGTCATGTTTTGTTTTGTTTTTTTGTTGAAAATATCCATGTTAGAAGAATTATCGGATAATCTTGGTATTTGCTTGATAATTGCGGGTGGGTGGTTTGAAAAAATGTGTATGTAAATGGGTGTATCGTTCTTTTCCTATAAGGTTTAATTGTGCCTTTCTTAAAGTTTAGTGTTATATCTAAGAAGTTTACTATTTTTAGGTTTGTGTTTATGGTCATTTTAAATTCCAGCAATTTTAGTGAGTTGATTATCTTTTTTTTTTGTAGCTATCCAATTTTGTTCCATTTGGATTCCTAATGATGATTATCGGTATTTTTTATTATATTGGATAGTTGGAAAAGTATCAGGGCACTTACCAGCTCGTACACCTCCGCCCATCAAAGCTACCTATGGTTTCGTCGAATGGCTGGTTGTTAAGTTTTTTTTTTAATCTATGGTTTGTTGCTATGGAAGAGGAATTATTTGCAGTAGTGCTTGACAATCCTGAAATCCTCTCGTGAGACGTTGCATGAAACAAGTGGTTGCAGATAAGAATCCATGCTATTATATATATATATATATATATACAGTGGTTGAAAAATTTAGGATTAAACCGACTCGTCATTTTTTCCCATTGGCAATTCAAATAATTATCTTTACTCTATGTTGTACATTCAAAATCAGGAAAAAAGAATTGTCAGTGGTCAGGAATAAATGTAAGCGTCACAAGCAGAACAGATCTATTATATGTATAATGTAAATATTTTGTTAATAATTTATTATAGAAGTGGACTGAAAATCGGGAAGTAAGTGATTATTAGTGGTCAGGAATCAACAGAAGCCTTACTTACAAAATAGAGCGATTCATAATGTTAATGATTTTACAATAGAAATATAATATTGCATATGATTTTATGATAGAAAAATATTGTCGGTAATTATTTTACTATAAAGATGAATTGAAAATCAGAAACTAAAATACTGTCAATGCTCAGAAATTAACACAAACCTTACTTGAAAAATAGAACAATTTATGTTAATTTTTCTGATAATTTTACAGGAGAAATATAATATTGCAGATGATCTTATGATAGAAGTAAAGTGTTGCTATTGATTTTACTATAAAAATGAATTGAAAATCGAGAATTAAGGGATTTCTGCGGTTAGGAATTAATGTAAGCGTTACTGATAAACATGAACATTATACATATAAAATTCAATTAAAGCTTTTAAAAAGTATCAAGCTCTTTTCCTCCGTACATGATTTAGAAACATAGATTTAATGTACCACTACAATCGTGATAAGTAAATGTATAAACATAATAAAAAAATATTTGGATAAAATATAATTGAGAACAAAAATAACTTGAAAATTAGGATTTGTCTCCAAAGAATTGAGATGCAAGGAATGCCAGCGATTCTACACTTACAAATTGTTTTCTAAAAGTCTGTAGCCCTTGTAATACAAGAGAATAACAACGGAAGTTGCCAATTTGAATCGGTAACATTTCAATAGTACTTTAATTGAGCCACTTAATTGATAGACGTTAATAAGAGTAAGACGTTTTGATTGTATTTCCTTTCCAAGAAGATTCGCGCCAGCTGTTTTCTTCATCTTCGCGTAGATTACAATTTTTATTTAAAAAAAAAAGCTCCCCCCCCCAAAAAAAACAAAAAACAAGTAGAGTATAAGGTCCTGTTGTCAATAGCTTGCAAGACTAGCACACTATTTACTTACGCTACCGTAATGGAAAAGCTTTTAGCATAACGGTTATCGTCTTTTGGAAATAGAATCAGCACAACTTCAAATCCTTGACAAAGCTGTTTGCGTTTCGATTCGCGCAAGAATTTTGCGTGCTGCTTTGAACAAATCATGGAAGCAACACCCAACAAAACAGCAGCTTCATTGCCACTTACTTCCCATCTCGTAAATCATCCAAGTAAGACGAGCAAGACATTCTGGATAAGAAAGAACAAACTCATAAGGGACTGAACATAGGCATACCAGTGTTGACCAGGCAGTGAAAACGACCATTAATCAGCTCTGTGCGGATACTAGAGGAGTTGTCAAGAGCGATGGCTGACTGGGGAAGGGTGATGAGAGACATTCAAAGGAATAGATGTTGTCGGCACACTTTGGTAATGTTGAGGCTACCAGTTTAGAAGGAAAACTGAATTAAGACCAGTTGTACTCAGCTCAAACATTGACCATATGTCAAATCCTTTCTGTGGCGGTGACGAGTGATAAATATGCACACTCCCATATAATACGTTTTAGTATTTCTCTTTTAAAAAATTATAAACATAAAAGGATTCCATAGTTTTTTTTCCATAAAATCGTTAGGATATGTTACTGAGATAAATATTTTAGATGCAGATGATTGCTTCACATTTTTCAGCTTTATATCAAACTAGGTTAAAACCAGCAGCGAAAAAGAACCAGGTGTAGAACGTTATGAGATTCTTTTTTCATGTTGGTAACCCTTACTAGAAATAGGCTGATTAGTGTTGAACATTTATGAAAACCTGCACTTCCTATTTGCCTCTTAGAATTCACTTCCAGTAGTCTTGCTTTATTACAAGTGGGTTTCTGCCCTTTGAGTGAGCCTTAGAAAACGATGACTGTATCCTCTTGTGACGGTTGAGCCCACACCAAATTAGAATATAAGCTTAGTTGAAAAATAAGTACAGTATTAACATAGTTTTAAAATTAATTAATTTTCTTTTAAATAAAAAATACAAGATCAGTCTGCCTTACTATTTGCCTAGAGTTGGAAGTTAGTTAGATTCATACTTTTCCAAGGAGTATTTTTAATGAAATATCAAAACGGATATCGTTAGGTATTTTTGTTGCCAAAATTGATGGCAAAGTGCGTTTGCCTTTTCAATCTACTTGATTCTGAACAAGATTGTAGAATCTTTGAAAAATTGTTTTTTCTTTCTTGTACAAGTTAGAATATCAGCTGAATTGCACAAATTTAAAAATTATTTTTTAAAAAGTTAAAATACATGGTAGATTATAATGATAAAATCACTATTTCGACAGTAGTTAGTCATTCAGTCTTTATTATTATTAGCTAATAACAAAAATTGACAACTCGTCTCTACCAGGAAATATATCTTGGCACTGAAAAACAAAGAGTCAAATCTGTTTACTCATGTAATGAGTCTTGGGAAGAAATAGTCTGGTTATTCGAAACTAATATTTGACTTTTAAGTGTGCTCTTAGCGTAACGGTTATCGTCGTAGGAAGTGGTGTCGGCTACCCGAGTTCAAATCCTGAACGAGGCTGCTTGTATTTCACAATGTGCTAAAACTCGTGGGAAAGGTATGAATCCAACTACTCTCCCTCCAGCTATGAGTAAATAGTAGGGCAGATGGGAGTCTTTAACCAGTGCAATCCAGATCTTCAAGTTTGAATACAGTTTTCCTTTTCTGAGACTGGTTGACAAACCAAGGTTAACGAGCCATAGCTGAAAGGAAAATGATTGAATTTATACCTTTCCCAGGGGCATTACCGGTATCTGAAATGCAAACAGCCTTGTTCAGGTCTTGAAGTCGGGAAGCTGAATCCACTTCCGACGATGATAACTGTTACACTTCTATCGCTCCCAAAAAGTCTAATTGTTTAAAATAGATTGCGATAAAAGAAAATTATCTTTCTTTATCCTTTTACTTTATCTTTTCTTCTTAGGGTTATTTGTAAACGGCAAATTTTTCCACGACGTTTGACTAATGTAATTATCGAGTAATCAATATGAATTGTTATTCTGAACAAAATTATTGAACTTTCATTTTCTCCATAAAATTCTTAAATTATTAACCATTTTTATGCTTTGACTTGGGAAGTACTGTAATACTTGACCCAGTGGTATTTCGTTACGCAGTCCAGTTAATAACAAGAAACTTCAACAAAATTCACGTCGTATGGGAAATAATGACAAAAAATGTTTGATTTGGTTGTGTTTTATTATGGCATATCAACACTTGTGGATTATTTAATTATAAACCCGATTAATAGATTTGATTTGTAAGCGAAAAGTTGTTTGCAACTATTTTAAAACAAGTTAGAACTTATTTGTTTGCACATAGTTAAATGGTTTCAGGTATTTAACACTAATGGTTTCAGGTATTTAACACTAATAATTTATTTAATAAAAATAATCCTATTACTCGATTGAACAGTTCTATTTGACCCATTGATAGAACCCTAAAAAGTACTACCACTCTTGTTCAGAGTGGACTAAGGAGTAATAGAAATAAGGGGGTACTCCATATTCCCTAAAGCTCAGGACTGGAGAATTACCATGAAATGGTTTAATGTCATATCCAGGAAACTCGATGGGTGTGGAATCTTACCCCTCAGCAGAGATGTCGAAATTTTTTACAGCCTCAGTTAACTGAGCTGCAAAAATAATGACCAAATGCACACACACACACACACACATTATATATATATATATATATATATATATATATATATATATATATATATATATATATATATATATATATATATATATATATATATGCTACAGTAATGCAAAAGAAGAGGCAACTTGGTGTTGGTTGACAGTTTCTCGCCGATGCGATCACCAACCTGACATACACCAAGCGTTGTTGACTATGTCTATGCAATTCTAACGTAAATCTATGTCTTTCTCTTCCCCACTCTCTGTCTCTCTCTCTCTCTATATATATATATAAAGAAAAATAATTATAATAATTGTAGATTATGACTGAAAGAAAAATATCATATTCTGGAATATGCCAAAAATAATGGATCGGTAAATAAAAGATGTCAATTGATTTTTAAATATAGACATTAACAAATTTCTTCGGCGTCACTTTTTAACTAACGAATATATATATATATATATATATATATATATATATATATATATATATATATATATATATATATATATATATATACACATATAAATATGTATACTAAAATCCTGGACCAGGTGGTTTGTATTTCACATTTTACTAATACCATGGAAAAAGGTATGTCTGCAACTATAATCCCTCCAAGTATAGGTAAATAGGAGAGGTTACTTTAACTTTGATATGGCAACCGGTCATGGAGAATGAAAACTCTGAATTCAAACCTGTTAAATTGCGCATAAAATTAATTATATATATATATAGACAGAGAGAGAGAGAGAGAGAGAGAGAGATATGAAGACTTTCAGTAAAATATCGGCATGAAATCTATTGTAAGAATTGACTCAAAACTAAGTTTAGTGGTCACTAAATGTTTGGTTGGTTGGTTGTGTTTTACGGCATATAAACTCTTGCAGGTTATTAAATGCCAAATCCTGTTTATACCTATATATCAAATATATATGATTTGTAAATGAATAGTTTGTCGGCAACAATTTTCACACGTGGCAGGGCCCATTTGTTTTCACACAGTTAAATAGTTTCAAGTATTGCTATCTAAAACTAATAGTTCTCTTTGGAATTGTTAAATGATAACCTGCATAGTAAATAACTAAACTGTTCCATTTGATCCGTAGTCGGGATCCAAACAGCTACAACCACTTTTGGTCAGAGATAGACACAGGAGTAATAACAATGAAGGGTTACTCCACATTCCCTAAAGTTCCAGGACTGGAACCACACCATCAGATGGTTTAGTGTCATATCAGGACACTCGTTGAAGGAGAGAGTCTTATTCTATAGACCCCCAGCTGACTAGACGGAAGTGTTACTGATGTCTATAAGAGTGTATATATTAGATAATGTATTCGCAACAGCGTTGTCTGACTTTATTAGGTATACGTCAACGTTAAACTTGCTCCAATGAAAGGAACGTATCTCGTCAGGCCACCCGATGCATACGTGTGAAAAAACGTGGCTTTGGCCTTGAATCCATACAAAAATGTTAATGGTGGGTGGTGACCCAGCAAACGGAAGTAGGCGGAGTCTAATTTTACTTCTTGCTTGCCATCAGGAGCAGCAGCATGTGAAAATGCATCTCTCATTCAACGAACTATGAATAAAACGAGAACGTAACATGCATCCTGAAATCTGAGTTGTAATATTTCTTCACCCGGTCACTCAGGTTTGATACACAAACGGATATTGTATTTTGCACGCGAATAATTGTAAAACTTGCTATGGTGTTTATTTTTTCATGTGATATTTTATCGTTCGGATATCTGCCTTATTTTACTAGCTTCAGTACCTACGTCTCGGGAGAGATTACACAAGCAGTTTTTTAGTAATGTTGTAAATACGTTCGAATTCAAAGAACCAATAATTTTAAACGTTATTTCGTTTTATTCTTCATGGCTTCTTCTGCTATGCTCGTCAGAGACCAATAAAATATTTTATTTCGAAAATTCATTTTATCAATATTTGGCACTCAATCGGAAAGCTAGCCTAGTCGACTGAGGCTGCATCTCTGCAGAGAGATAAGACCCCTTTCCAATGAGTGTCCTGCATATGACACCAAATAATCTGATGGTGTGACTCCAGCGCTGGAGCTTTTGTGAATATGGAGTACTCCTTCATTGTTATTGCTCCCAGGGTCCTATCTATGGGTGAAATTTTACATTTACACTGTGGAAATAAATGATTTACGTTAAATCACAATGTTAGAAATAGTACTATTTGACCATTTAACTTTGTAAACAAATGACTGGTGACTAATTGAATTGTTAGTGTTACATAGCGATGCTTGAAGCTATTTAACTGTGTACAAATTAAACTGTTTGATAGCAATATTTGGAAACATTTAAGTGAGTGCAAATAAATGATTTATACTATATAGAGCTTATCGCGTCAGAATACGTGGAACCATTTAACTGTGTGCGAACAAAATAATACTTGAGAACAAAGAGATTGGCTTTGACTCATTTAAAAATAACATTATCAACAAACAATTGACTTACAAATCATCTATAACCATTTAACCGTATGCAAACAAATGAGCTCTGGCTCGTTTAAAAATGTTATCTACAAACTATGGGTTTACAAATCATGTATATGTATAAAGTGGATTTGGCATTAGATAACCTATAATGGTTGATATGCCATAAACCCCGACCAAACCAAATCAATCGGTATGCTATGAATTGAAAATGAAAAATAAGATCATCAACGATTTACTGTAAAATACAACTATTATATCTCCAATATAAAAGATCTGAGTTCTTGATTGATTAAAAGAGTTTTCATTGATTAATTAATAGATTTTAATGGCATGTCAACCTGTTTAAGGTTTTTTCATACCTAGAGATTAGGGAATCACCTTTATTGTTCATTATATTTACATTTTTTGTGCTATTGTTTTTTAAGGTGTGTTTTTTTTTGCACACGGTCAAATCGAATATGAATAATGTTTAAAAAAACTCCATTTGTCCCATAGGTTGGTTGGGTTTAGTGTCTTTAACAGAATATTAACCTTCCAAAGATTGGACTCTAAAGGTACTATTACAAAGTGGGCCTTAGCGTTATGACAACGAAACTCCAGAACTGGAGCGTCGCCATCAAATGCAATTTAGTATCATACCTCGGACCCAAAAATGTTTTCTGTTGAATATTCACATGAAGGCTACCCTCACAATTATTGTGAAATCACTATGTGTCACTTGTCTTGTACAGAAGGTCAAGTGGCATCAAAATCAACCTGATGAATTACGTCTAGTCTCAATTTGAGAAATTACATGGTGCCTTCAATAAGTTTCCAGACATTTTTGTACAGACATTTAATATTGTTGTAGACTCTTGAAAATTTAGTATGTTATTGCTATACATCTGATGATTTCATGTTATTGCTATACATCTTATGATTTCAGGTTCAAATGAACAGCTGCAGCAGGAATTGGAATACATCCTACTAAAGCCTGATTGTCACAGCTGGTGAATTTCAAAAATGGAATCTGGACGTGAGGACACTTTAGAAGAACGATATGCAATAAAATTGTGTTTTGAACTTAGAAAAATTGCCACAGAAACGTATGGAATGCTTTAGACTGCTTTTGTAGCATCTTGCATGAATCGAGCATGAGTTTTTGAGTGGTATAAGAGATTCAAGGAAGGCAGGGAGTCTGTGAGGGATGATAAGAGGTGTAGGAGGAGTAAGGAAGTCAATTCACCAGAGTGGATTGGCCAAAGGGTTAGGGTTAGGGTTACTATGTTGAGGTTTTAAGGGAGTTCAGGAAGAGATTCCTAGGGAAGAGGCCAGCACTCTTCAAATCGGCTCAGTGGCATTTCCACCAGGACAATGCACTAGTCAACAACTCCATCATTGTCACAGACTATTTGACCAAGATGGGCATCAAGACATTTCCTCACTCTCCCTACAGACCTTGCTCCCTGTGACTTTTGGTTATTCCCTAAGTTCAGAGGCTGTCGTTATGAGACAATTGAGGAGATGAAAGAGGCTGTGACGAAGGTCATTGACACGCTCACACACAAGGACTTCCATGGGGCCTTGCAGAAGTTGTTGGAACGGTACAAGTGCATTGCAGCCGGAGGAGATTAATTCGAAGGGGACTAGAGTTTCATGTGTGTACTATCAATAAAAGCGCCCATACGAAAAAAGTCTGGAAACTTATTTAATGATCCTCGTAAGTCGAAGTCTTTGTGAGTAACACAAAGTAGAAGAGAGTAATTACAATTCAATTTCTCAGAAAATTGTTATGATAGTATCAAACACATGGTGTTCAATTCAGGCCCAAACCTTCTCTCATAATACAAAGTTGGCAACTAAAACAGCAAAAAAGGTCACATATATATCAAAATCCGGAGTCGATTTATGACCCAGTAGATTGCTTCATTAAGAATAATGAATTTTAGTTTCAATCACTATCGATTTAAGTAGAAGTAGTTTCAGAACAGGTTACAAAATTATATCTCAGCAGTTGTGGCTCGCTGATTGTCTGAACAAAATCAACTTTCTTACCAGATCATATTTTTCAAACTCTCAACAATGATTGAGCTAGCGTTCTCACCTGCGGTAAAAACCATAAGGTTTGGTTACGTTTCGTTGGTATTTTACGGCATAAATGGTTCCCAGTACTCTATATCAATACTGGGAACCATTTAACTGTATGTAAATTGATCTATTGGTGTTAGATGACAATACTTGAAACTATCTAGAATTATTAGTGTTAGCAGTGCTTGAAACCATTTAACTGTTTCCAATCAAATGAGCTCTGGCTGATTTAAAAATGTTACCTACAAACTACACACTTACAAATCATATATATTAGCAGGATCTGGCATTGAATAACTCACTAGGGTTGATATGTCAGATGGTTTCAAGTATAGCTATCTAACACTAATAGTTCTATTTGTACACAGTTAAATGGTTTCAAGTACTACCCCTTAACATTAATAATTTATCAAGTATTCCTATCGAGGTAAATACAAATCATTTATTTGCACACAAATGGTTTCAAATATTGCTATAGCAGGAGTACTACAAGGGGACACGCTGGCTCCGTACCTCTTTATCATTTGTCTAGACTACGTACATAGAACATTGATTGACAAAATCAAAGAGAATGGCTTTGAGCTGACGAAGAAAAGAAGCAGAAGGTACCCCGCAAAAACAATTACCGACGCCGACTACGCCGATGACATAGCGATACTCGCAAATACACCCGACCAAGCCGAAACACTACTGCATAGTTTGGAACGAGCAGCTGCAGGCATAGGCCTCCATGTTAATGCACAAAAAACGGAATATATGTGCTATAATCAAACGGGGGACATCTCCACTCTAGAAGGAGCCCCTCTTAAACTAGTAGACAAATTCACTTACCTAGGAAGCATCGTTGAATCAACCGAAAAGGACATCGAAACGAGGTTAACGAAAGCATGGACAGCTATCAATAGGCTATCGATTATATGGAAATCAGACCTAACCGATAAAATGAAACGCAGTTTCTTCCAGGCAGCGGTCACATCGATACTGCTATATGGGTGCACTACATGGACGCTAACAAAACGGCTGGAGAAGAAGCTAGACGGCAATTACACAAGAATGCTGCGTGCAATCTTGAACAAGTGCTGGCGGCAACACCCCACAAGACACCAACTGTACGGCCACCTGCCCCCTATCACGAAAACTATTCAAGTTAGACGAACTAGACATGCAGGACACTACTGGAGAAGCAGAGACGAACTCATAAGAGATGTACTCTTATGGATTCCCACACATGGCCGTGCAAAACAGGACGACCAGCAAGAACATACATTCAGCAGCTATGTGAGGATACGGTATGTTGTCCTGAAGACCTACCTAGGGCGGTGAACGATAAGGAGGAGTGGCGAGAGAGGGTCAGGGATATCCGTGCTACCAGCGCGACATGATGATGAGGATGATTGCTATTTAACTCTCATAATTCTATTTAAGATCAATTATAATCCCTATGAAAAGATTGATCAATTCTATAAAACCGCCAAATGGGACCCTGGCAGATACTACTACTCAGGGTCAGAGTGGACCTGAGAGTAATGGTAATGAAGGAGTACTCTACATTTACCAAAATTCCAGGACTGAAGCCTCACCATCAGACGCCGCTTAGCATCATAGCTAGAATACGTTCGGGGTGTCTTATCCCCCTGTAGAGGTACAGTTAAGGTATCCTTCTGCCCCAACCAAGAGGCCGGAAACCCACAAGGATTCCTTACTGTAGTTTATATGCTATATGGTTTAACTTGAGAGGAAAATAGTATCAGACGCTGCATATTTTAGACTTATTTACTCCCAGAAACCACAATGCAAAAAGCGTTGAAATATATATATTTCAACGCTTTTATATAACACCACATAAAAAGTACACAGTCCAGAGTAAAGCCAAATTAAATAAATTAGAAAACAGGACTTCGTGGCATTTTTAGCTTGGGGCTCGTAGGCCTGGTAAGTATCTGCAACCGAATAGAGATGACATGGCCAACAGGGTGCAGGTAAAAGCCCAGCAGAGAATGACAGTTTTTCCTCCTCCCCCACCGAAAGCACCGTGTAAAAAAAGAAAAAGAAAAGAAATCCATATATATATATATAAAAGAAAGCCAAATAAAAAAAAAATGAAAGGCGCAGACGAGAGAGAACGTACTAGAATTCCAAATGTTCTTTTCTTCCGGTTTAACTTTGTGTCAAAAATCCAACATAAATGTGTATGACCGATTTTTTTTCTTCTATTTCACCCACTTAGCGTACAACTTATTTTTCGCATGTGTGCGTGCGCGCGTACAGGGTTCGAGGAGTGTCAGTTCATCTGATAAAAAAGACTTGGTGGTACTAATTCTTCAGCCCGTAAGCAGTAATATTTAAAAAGTATTAAAGTTATTCATCGTCAGTATTCAAAAGTATAAGCATTCATTTATACATAAGTGATTATTTAATTTTGTAGATAAAAGTATGCGAATTAGAGTTGGTTTAGATTTTTTTTAAATTTAAAAAACCAAACAAACAAAAAACAAAAAAAAACACGCCCATGATAAAGATAAATATACGAACAAGCAAATCCCCCCACCTAAAAAAAAAAAAAAAAAAAAAAGGAAAGAAAAACATGTTAATCTTTTGGTTGAATTTGAATAATAATACTAACAGAATCAACTGATTGTATTTGTCTATCTTTGACCTGTTTGCGATACTCGAATCTGGAATGAGAAAAAATAAGTTCGTAGCGACTGGCAGAATATTACCCGTGAAATTTCTTTGTCCACGGTCTTCTTACTATGGCAATCAACTGGATTGAGATTTAAGATTATTAATTAATAATATCAATGAGGGCGGTGAGAGCAATGATTGCTCTGAAAGATTTTTTTGCCAGTGTGATGGCACAAAAATATTGTTCAAAGAGGTTACGAAAAACACTTTTGAAAAAGAAAGAATGACATGTTTTGTCAGAATTAAACGTCAATGTATATACAGTAGCGTCCAAAACTAAGGGACGAAATTTTAAAACCTAGTATTTGTTAGAAATAACAACTGTAAAAAGCTGAAATTTTGACAACTGGTAGTCGTTATCATCCATAATAACATACTAAAATTTGAATCATTTGCAAAGGATAGAATAAGAATTAAAACATTTATTTATTTTCAAAGTAGGATCGTCCAAAAGTAAGGGACAAAATTGAGAAAAACAATGTAAACAGTATGCTATATTCAAATTTTTTGATTTCCTCTAAAGAATAAGTCTTACTTAGTCATTTGTAAACGTTGTATCAGCCGGCACCATGGCGAAACGCCAAAAACTTGATTAATCTGTGAGACAAGCTATTGTGAAGCTACACAAGGAAAAGCACACCATTAGAGAGATTTCCGAGAAAGTGAAACGTTCCAAGAGTGTTGTAAGCAGGGTTGTTAAATCCTACAATGATACTGGCAAAATAGTTAGTGCTTTTAAAACCGGCAGACCCCGCAAAACTTCGGCAAGAGAAGATCGAATAATGCAGCGTATGTCATTAAAGGACCGTTTTAAGTCTTGCACAGAAATTAAAAGTACCTCATGTATTAATGTATCAAGACAGACTGTTTCTAGACGACTGCAAGAAATAGGGCTATTTAATCGAACCCCTAGGAAGAAACCACTTGTTAGTTCAAAGAATAATAAGAAGAGATTAGAGTTTGCAAACAGATATGTAATTTGGACATATGAAAATTGGGCAAAGTATTTTTCAGTGATGAAAGCAAGTTTAATAATTTATTTGGAAATGATGGAAAAAAACAATGTAAAGAGACGTATTGGTGAAAGATTAAGTGCAAAGTGTACTAAGAAAACTGTCAAGTTTGAGGGCGGAAGCGTCATGTATTTGGAAAGGTACAACGCCTCTTGTCCGGTTACAAATTCGTGTAAATGCGCAGATCTATAAAAGCATTGTTCAAGATCATGTTGTGCCAACCATACAGAATTCAGGTTTCGATAGGGCTACCTTTATGCAATATAATGCCTCATGTCACAAGGCAAAAGTGGTAATGAGTTACCTTAGCGAGCAAGATTTCGAAATTATGGATTGGCCACCGCAAAGTCCTGACTTAAATCCAATAGAAAATCTTTGGAAGACCTTAGGAGTGTAAGTTATGGAAAGAAATCCCACTAACACGGAGGATTTGTGGGTGAATCTTCAAGAAGAATGGTCTAAAATTAGTATCGAGGATTGTCAAGAACTGATTCGTTCTTGTAGTCGAAGATGTGCAGCTGTCACTGAGAGCCGGTGCTCATTTACTAAATATTGATTGTATATGTATTTTTATTGTTTTTTGGCTGTTTACATTGTTTTTCTCAATTTTGTCCCTTACTTTTGGACGTTCCAAATTTGAAAATAAATAAATAATTGTTATGATTCTTTTTCTATCCTTTGCAAATGATTCAAATTTTAGTATGTTATTATGGATGATAACGACTACCAGTTGTCAAAATTTCAGCTTTTCACAGTTATTATTTCTAACAAATATTAGGTTTTAAAATTTCATCCCTTAGTTTTGGACGCTACTGTATGTCTACTACTGACATGCAGAAATTTGGCTTCATTAGAATGAGTTTTATATTCATATGTATGGATATATTCAAATATCTATGTATCCATATAAGTAAATGTGTCTACGAAAATATTTATATATTGTTGTATGTTCGCATTTATATAGGCGGTAAATTTCCGCTTTTCCGCATATACGTAGTTACGTTTATGTAAGGAAAAACTATTGTCACATTCCCAAAGAACATACAGTCGCATACACATACACACATGTGTATTAAAATAACTGCAAACAAGTTACTCTTCCCATCAATCAGCTGAGAGGAACAACCTATTTTTGTGTTGTTGTTTTTTTTTTAAGTCTTGTTCTATGCCAAAAATGGCAGAGCTGGATTACAAAACAACGTTACAAAATGGATCCAAAATAACATTGCGTCACTGAGTTTCTGGCAAAACCCTAGTCATGACTGTAAATGGTATTGGCAGTAACGATAAAATCAGGGTGGTCAAAATACCTATTTGAGCCGATCATATATATATATATTGGTTTGGTTTCTATGTTTAAGGGCATATCAACCTTTTTAGGTTATTTAATGCCAAAGACACCCTACTAGAAGAACAGTAGTGGTACTATTTAGCCCATAACTAGGAAGATAAGGGGGTTCATACCTTTCCCAAGCGTATTTTTTCCGAAAATGAACGTAATAGCACGACTGGAGTTTGAATTCGCTTGCTACGATTCTGCAGGCCAGCGTTGTAACCATTAAACCATGTGGATACCCCTTGTAATCAAGTTGGGTGACACTAGTTTTTCTTTTCCTTTTTTATTCCTCCACCCTCCTGGTTGTGTCACCCATTTATCGTGAATGGGATCATCCCACTCACACCAAAATCCTGTCTATATCTAACTTACCATATCTGGAAGCATATACTCGTGGGAAAGGTATGGACCTAATTATTATCGCTCCAGCTATGAGTAAATAGTAGGGCAAACTGATTTCTTTTGCTTTAGTTAGACAACCAGTCTAGGGGAAAGAAAATTCTAAATTCAGACCTATTAAACGCCGCTTAAAAATTGACCTTGAGTCACATCCTGCCCGTGTGGAGGGGTTGGTGAATACAAACACAGAATAAGAGATTGGGACGCACAAAGATAGAGAAAGATGAAAGGATCGATATGTAGATATAAAAAGAGATCAACACACATATTATCAAACTATACGCACACCCATATATTAAAAAGAATTATGTGTTAATAAAAACTGAAAACAGACTCGACAGAGAGAGAGAGAGTATATTCGCTGGCTTCAACATATACATATATAGAGAGATGAAGATAGGAAAATGCTGGTCTTTATAAAAAGGCAGACATATAAGAAATTATATGCATCAGACCAGAGATCTTCACGGACAATTAACTCCAACTGGACATTCACAGACAAATTCTGGACTTAAAAAGATCACATCCTATCAAAACAATCTTTACTATAAAAACAACTACCGAAACTCGATTTAACCATTTAAAATCTCCTGAAGAAGACTGAAACACGTGTAAAATACCAGGATATCAAATAATAAAAACCGAAATACCAAATTTGAAATCATTTTAACACACACACACACACACATATAGATAGATAGATAGATAGATAGATAGATAGATAGATAGATATTCCCCTACCCCCGTAGGGTTGAGTTCTCTGGCGAAGAAGTAATCGTGTTGCCATTAGCGTTCATTGCAAGCCTCTTCGTATTTGAATTGAGGTGTCGGCAGCTGTTGAACGGATGTATGTAAACAATAGTAATTGTGATTCATAAACGTTTAAAATTTACTTCACAGCTCCTGGCTGCTCCTGGCTGAATGGTTAGAGGCTTTGGCTTGGCGTTTGAGTCAAACCGGGTTTCAATACCAGCTATGAGTAGCTACTGTCTAGCCACACTCATGAGTTCTGATAGAACGAAGCAGATGTCTGTGGATGACTATATATATATATATATATATATATATATATATACCACCTCGATAGGGGAGCTTGGAATACGCTGTATATAAAAATGTTCACTAGAATTAATATTTCCCAGCAAACTGTTTTTACAAGAATACATACATACGTAAGTAAAAGTTGGCGACCGTAGTCGAGGGCGACCAGAAGACTCCCTTTTCAATAGCTACCACACCGAGGTGTAGGGGAGGGTGCAACATCTTTCCTTTGATTACTCCGCTTTACCCTTGATACATAGTTTGTATTGCTGAGTGTTAAGCAAGGAGGTATCAAGTATCATTTTTAAAGTCTTTGGTATGACGCAACCTGGTATTGAACATCGGTCTCCCGGACCATTGGCGAACACTACCCACTTGGCCAATGAGCCGGTCTTACATACGTAGTGTGCTTATATATATATATATATATAAGATAATTAAATTACATACGTAGTGTGCTTATATATATATATATATATATATATATATATAAATAAAAGATAATTAAATTACTCTTTTTTTCTTCGCATAATCCTTTTTATTCTCAAATTATATGTATATTTTGCAGATGAACACTGATTTTTAAATGGACATTATACATTGGACATTTCAGATCCAATTTCATTTAATAACTTCATATCAAGCAATAGACTTACTGATCCAGCATCGCAGCGAAATTCGTACGCATGTACGCCACATCTTGAGAGAGAGAGGGGGGGATACACCAACGAACCATTAAAAAAGCATCCGATCCAAAGCAGTGTTTGAAAAATACAACAGTCCGGAAGTGGAATGGTGTTTTTAGCCTATTCTGCTATTCCTGATCACGTGACATACAAATCCTTTTACGACAATAGTGGGCTTAATGGTGTCAAGATGTTCCAGCTTCCATCATCTTGGATGTACCTGAGATGAGACGGAGGTGGTAGACAAGAACTAAGAATTCAAGATATTTAGACAATATGGCTAGCATACTAATTTCCTTCCTGCGTTTGTTCTTGGGATTTTTTGTTTTGTTTAGTTTTTTTTTTTTTCTTTTCCTTACTTTCCTAACGTCCGCTATTCCATACCGGCTCAACACGTTTTATTTGATCGGCGCTGGCGTCGAGTATTAATGGAACATATACTGGTTTTCTCCTGGTTAGGTTTTACAGATCGGGGTTCGGAAAACAATATGGCTGTCGCTTCGACTTAAAAACCTCGACTGCTCAACAAATAAAACAAATACAAATGTACGTCAAAATGCTGACTACACATAACCTTTGACATGTATGATGAAAATCAGACATGGAGGTCTTTTAAGTACCATAAATAAATCCTGATACCCACTCGCTACGATGTGACTAAATATCCATCATCTGATTCAATATCTACGGCATTTGTATAAACTGTCAGGAATGTTGATGTGGGAGGTATTGATTGGTGTAAACTCACTTTATATATATATATTTCACTTTCGGACTAATATCCTTGGGAAAGGTATGAATCCCTTTATTCTCCCAGCTATGGGTTAAATAGTATCACTTACAGTCTTGTACAAGTATGGTATCGGCATTAAGCAACTCACAAAGGTTAAACAAAGAAAGCAAAACCATATATATATATATATATATATATATATATATATATATATATATAAAATTAAAAAATGTGAATTTTAGGAGTTGAAACTTCTTATAGTTCCTCCTTTTTGAAGGAAATTGATAGTGATGGGTCCTTTCATACCTCTGAAAACTGTCAGTAGGTCTGTTTTTACAGGCTGCTGTGCCCGGAACCTTTTTCTTTACCGAATGTCAGTGGGTTTCTAATCTATGAACAGTCATTTCGATTGGCAAACCAATGTTTAACTAATGTGTAAACATTTCTTGACTAAAACTAGTTTCTTCGTACACATCACGCATTCTTCGGTAAATTTTACATGTTTTGACCTTCTTAGCAATCAAACATTTAATGAAAGATCTGTTTAAAGTTGGAGCACTCTGATTTGGTGGCATTTTGAATTCCCTCAAAACAAATATTTTTGATGGATTAAAATTATTTTTCCTATAAATCAAATTCAGGCAATACAGTGTTTACACTTAAGAAAAAAAAAAAAAAATGGTGTAATGGATATCGTGATAGAAAAGGACACGACGACCCAAATTCTATCCAGGACAAAGCTGTTTGCATTTCACATAACGCTAATACCTTTGGGAAACATGTGCTCCTAACTGTTCTCCAACCAGTTATGAGTAAATAGTAGGTCAGACTTTGTATGTTAGGATAGTCTGGAAGAAAATCTCTGAATTCAAACCTGTTAAACACCGTTTAAAAATTAACTTTGTGTCTCCTCCTACTTCTGGAGACGGGTTGAGTATATATATATATATATATATATATATATATATATATATATATATAAGCATGGCTATTATGAAATGGAGTCCCAAGCAGTGCTATTATCGAGTGGCAAAGATACACAGCTATTGTAAAAAAATATCTTTGTAAAATCACACATTACATATGTTGGCAAACGAAGTAGTTATTTTTAATTAAAGAGATTTTTAATTGCAAGACAGGCTAGCAAATATGGGGATCAATTTTCTTTCCGTTCTCTCACGTGTCATCCTGCTCCAGAAAGTGTTTCAATTTCTCAGTCAGTAGTTTTCAGTTCTAATCATTCGTTGGAAATTCCTAGTATAATGTCACCGCTGTATCAAGATTACAAATAAGAGGCCCGTAATAATGAACATTTCCGCAATAAGAACAAAAGCTTCTCACTACTATAAAATTACTTCAAGGAGGTTTATAATGATTTCACAGTGACGAAGATGAAATTAAGGGATGACGGAGATATTGAACAAATATAAAACAAGAGTCGAGAAAGAAAATTCTGTAAAGTCTTGTCAGCCCCGTCAGCTGGGGCTGTAGATTACTCAGACTGCATCTCTGCAGAGGGTAAGACCGCACCAAATTTATGTCCTGGATACGACACAAAACTACATCTGATGATGAGGTCCCAGACCTGGAGCTTTTGGGAATGTGGAATACACTTTCATTGACATTGCTCCTAGGTCCTATGACCTGGTGTGATAACACCTGATAGGGTCATATCTACGGATCAAATATAATTGTTTGACGTTTGGTTTGGTTTCTTTGTTTAATGGCATATCAACCTTTGAAGGTTGTTTAATGCCAAAGCAATCATTTATAAGAACAGTAGTGGTACTATTTAACCCATAGCTGGGAAGATAAGGGTTCATACCTTTCCTAAGGGTATTCATCCGTAAGTGAACGCCATAGCGCGACTGGAGTTCGAACTCGCTTATTACGATTCCACAGCCCAACGCTTTAACCATTACACCACGAGAACACCTCCTTTACGTTTACGTTTAAACTGTGAGCAAACAAATGATTTACGCTAAACTGAATATTCAGAAATAGAACTGTTTGACAATTTAACATGATCACTTGGAACCATTTAATTGCGTGCAAACAAATGAGTAATATTGAACAGAATTATAAGTCTTGAAAATCAATACTTTAAACTCTTTAACTCTGCACTTAAATAATTGATATTACATAGGAATAGTTGGAACCATTTGACTGCGTGCAAATGAATAGTATTGAACAGAATAATCAATGTTAAATACAATACATGTAATCACTTCACTGCCTGCAAACAAATGATTAATATTAAATAGAATTATTAGTGCATAGAAACAATAGTAATACTAATGTATAAATAAATCAATTCTAATAATTTAAAAATGAAATTACCTTCAAACTATTCCCTTACAAAACATATGTATATCCATTTAAATCCATGACAGATGTTAAATTGTTAAAGTTTCAAAGCAATACTTGAAACCATTTAACAGTGTGCAAACAAATGATTAATTGCAAATAGAATTATACGTATTAGATAGAGATACTTGAAACCATTTACCTTTGAACAAAAAAAAAAAAAAAAAAAAAAAATGAGCTCAACAAAATGTGTTTACAAATCATATTTAATATATATGTATAAATAAGATTTAGAATTAAATAACCTACAAAGCTTGATATGCCATAAAAGTATCTTGCCAAGTCTTCTTGATAATCCTGGAGCTGAGACCACTTTATTTGTTTCAGCGCTCAGTAAGTGGGATTGAGAAAACGCTGACTGTATTCTCTGCAGAAGAATAAGACCCCCTCCCCAAAACTGGTACCCTAGATATGCCACAAAAACGCACCTGATGGCGAAGCTTAAGCTCTGGAGATCTGTGTTGCGTGGAGTCAACACTACATTTCCATTAGTCCCAGTTCGACTCAACCCAGATTAGTAGTATCTGTTTGGGTCCCATCAATGAGTTATATGTTCCGTAAGTCTCATTTACAGGTTTGTCATATTGTCAAAATATCTGGCCAGCGACTACAGGTCGAGCTATGTGTTAAATAGCATCATTACAGTCTTTAACAAGGCTGACTTTGACATTAAATAACCCACGATGGCTGATATCCTATAAATTAAAGAAACTGAAATCTACTAAAGGACAATTATTGTGTCGGGATCAGCTGAATTTTTATTTGAAATGTTCGTTATTATGTTTTAGATTTATATGATGACGAAGGAGAATATATCGAGAAAAAAAATGCTTTTTCCAAAATTATGTAATGGAATAAGTGGTGTAGCTACGTATAAATTTACAGATATCAGTTTTATAACCTCCACAAATGAAGTCAGATTAAATAATCCTGTTGAAGTCGTACGTTTAACTCCAATTTGCATCTTCAGTTCATCTCTCTCTGAGGGGGAGAAAGAAAGGAAGAAATAAAGAAAAATATTCAAAGAGAGAGAGAGACACAACGATAGTGAATAATAAAGTAAAAAGGGGAAAAGTGAAAAGAGAGAAAAAAGAAATAGACAGTTCGAGAAAGAAAGAAAGAAAGACAAAGATAGAGTGAGAGCGTAATAGAGAAAAAGAGGTTTAGAGAGAAAATCAGAGCCAGACAGACACAAAGGGAGGAAGATAGAGACCTACAGAGAGAGAGAGAGAGAGAGAGAGAGAGAGCGAGCGGGGAGAAAAGAAATGGGAAAGAGAGCGTTGAGTTCTTGTCTTATCTGAATAGAGCGTCTATTTTTATTTGGGTATCCTCAGCCAACAACATCAGAGCGACCGCCTCGTTGTGCTGCGAGCGAACTCGGGCAACTGTAGTTTGAGCTCTTGTGCTCAAGGATATCATTTCGTTACGGACTTGTCTGGCTGAATTTTCATCGTTTTCTACTCTGATAGCAAAGTTTGGCGCCACAGACGCCATCTTATATTGTCTGTTGGCTGTTTTATGTCATAGGTATGAGAAGTTTCATGATACCCGGTATCTAGGGAAGATGAGGGCATGTATACACAATTAGTTTTCGTCGGTAAAACGTTTCAGCGCAAGTTCTGATAGCAATTTACTAAACTTAATTTTGTTCTGCCAGAAGTATGAGACACTCAGTGAGAATCGAACTTACTAGACTGTCTAGCTTGCAAACCATTCACACCACACGGGGTGCATTTGGTGTATGTTCTTAAAGATTGGAAAGTCTTTATAGTATACGTGGTGCCTTCAATAAGTTTCCAGACGTTTTTGTAAAGGCATTTAAAATTGTCGTTGACTCTTGAAAATTCAGTATGCTATTGCTATACATCTTATGAGATGACTGACCAATATTTATGATTTCAGGTTCAAATGAACAGCTACTGTAGGAATTGAAATACACCCTACTAAAGCCTGATTGCCACAGCTGGTGAATTTCAAAAATGCAATCTGGACGTGACAGTAAAATTCTGTTTTAAACTTAAAAAAAAATGCCACAGAAACGTATGAAATGCTTCAGACTGCTTTTGTAGCATCTTGCATGAATCGAGCATCAGTTTTTGAGTGTCATTAGAGATTCAAGGAAGGCACGGAGTCTGTGAGGGATGATGAGAGGTGAGGGAGGAGTAAGGAAGTCAATACACCAGAGTTGATTGGCCAAAGGGTTAGGGTTAGGGTTACTATGTTGAGGTTTTAAGGGAGTTCAGGAAGAGATTCCTAGGGAAGAGGCCAGCACTCTTCAAATCGGGTCAGTGGCATTTCCACCAGGACACCAGTCCACAACTCCATCCTTGTCACAGACTATTTGACTAAGATGGGCATCAAGACAGTTCCTCAGTCTCCCTATAGTCCAGATCTTGCTCCCTGTGATTTTTTATTATTCCCTAAGCTCAGAGGCTGTCGTTATGAGACAATTGAGGAGATGAAAGAGGCTGTGACGAAGGTCATTGACACGCTCACACACGAGGACTTCCATGGGGCCTTCCAGAAGTTGTTGGAACGGTAGAACAAGTGTATTGCAGCCGGAGGAGATTACTTCGAAGGGGACTAAAGTTTCATGTATGTACTATCAATAAAAGTGCCCATACGAAAAAAGTCTGGAAACTTATTTAATGATCCTCGTGTATATATATATATATATATATATATATATATATATATATATATAGATAGATAGATAGATAGAGAGAGAGAGAGAGAGGGAGAGAGAGAGAGAGAATGTTTTATACCGAAGGTGTTTATAGAGAAAATGTTAGCACATTTATTGTTATTGCTTAAAGGCATATCAACCCTTGCAAGTTAGTTAATGCTAAATGCTCTCTCTCTCTCTCTCTCTATATATATATATATATATATATGTATGATTTGTAAGCGAATAGTTTGTAGGTAACCTTTTTTTTTTATAAACGAGTAGTTAGAACTCCTTTATTTGCTCACAGTGGAAGGGTTTCAAGTATTTGTATCTAACACTAATAATTCTATTTAATATTAATCATTTGTTTGCTCACAGTTAAATGGTTTCAAGCATTGCTATTGAATATTAGTAGTCCTATTTATCAAATATTGCTATGTAAATAATTTGCAATCGGTTGTAGAGCTTCAAATTAGTAATAATGATCCTTAGTAAATGACTGAACAGTTCAGGGAGTAATGGCAATGAATGATTGCTTCACACTCCCCAAACTCCATGACCGGAGCCTTATTATCAGACGCAATTTATTGTCATACCCAGGACACTGATTGGAGGGGGGTGTCTTACCCCTCTGCAAAGATGCAGTTGGTGTATTCTACAGCCACAGTCAATTGAGCAGTTTAACACATTCGTTTTATACATTCTACCGGTAATATTTTATATAATAGACTGGTGAAATCTACTATTGACTGCCCAGTCGGCTGGGGCTGTAGAATACACCGACTGCACCTCCGCAGAGTTAGGGTTAGACCCCCCCCCCACCACCAACCAATGTCCTGGATATGGCAATAACCAATCTGATGGTGAGGTTCCAGTCATGTTGGAGCTTTGGGGAATGCGGAGTACCCCTTCATTGCCATCGCTCTCAGGTCCACTCTGGCTCGGGTTGGTAGGACCTGATAGAGTCTTGTCTATGCGTCAAATAGAACTAAAGTGTGTACTTATGTTAAATTGAGTTGCTTGAAATAGAACTGTTTTTGACATTGAAACCGTGTACTGAATTGTTTGAAATGAACTTTTTATATGTAAAAAAATGAATTTGGCATTACAATGGTTGATATACCATAAAACCAAACCAAATCTATAATTGATATGTTATTTAGAATTCAATTAGTCCTAACAGAATATGAGGTGTGAAAAAACATCATTAGATTTGAGTAATGGATGGCAAAGATCACATTATCTTCGAAAATTAGAAGTTAGGGATAAATTAGCGTCAGTTGAAGAGTGGCACTCCAATTTAGCGGTTGGGTTCTGCTTGCGCTCATCAATTCCCTGAAAAGATCACGACGTATGAGGATATGGGTGTCAGCCAAGAAATAAAAAAAGTGTACACAAATGGTTTACATGTTATTATAAATCAAAGCAACGAAAAACTAAGACAATTGGAGTTAAAGCAACGAAGAGAGAAGACACTGAGTGACATGAGGCAACACAAGAACAATAGAGTAAAACAATTGAAGGAGTGAGGTGAGGAGATGCGCGCGCTAAATAACATAGAAAATAAGAAATAACGTTACGTATACAAAGTAAAACATGAAAGAGTATATAACAATATCACAATTTGCCATAACTCTTCTGAAAAATATTCATGAATTTAGCCAAATTAAATTGAAGGAACTTAATAGTATTTATTAGTAACATTTTATATATGTTATCATAGGTCTTCAAATTTGTTCTCTGAGCTGCCATCTCTTTTGCTCAACTTTTAAAAATCGAGTTTATTGTCTTACTTTGCTTGCTCCCATTTAAATTAAGAGTTATTCATAGTTTTCGCCAAATTTAATCATATGTACTTATAATCAAATGATGAATGGATGCACTCAATTATACACTGAATAGCGAAAGAATTAACAAGTAAAAACAATATGATTTAGCTGTTGTATAATAATTTAATATATAAAAGGGGAAAAACATATTGTAACTCTTCGTCAAAACAGACGTAAACTCTTTAACAACGTCAACATTAGCGTGTGAAATTTTGGCCATTTGGGTGGCTTTTCGTGTTATAAAATGTAAAAGTAATTATTATAGACTTGCTTAATGGGATTATTAATTTATGACTCAAAAATTAGCTGATTAAAAAATAATCTACTTATACATAGAGTATAATGTCACATGCATACACACACGTGTATATATATATATATATATATATATATATATATATATATATATATATAGTTTCGTGACTGAGTAATGAAATTTCGTTATGGTAACATAAGGCATTTCTTGATGCCACTGTAAATGAACATACCTCGTGTAACCATAACGATAGATTTTTTCATTACTTTATTGTGAATCTAGTTTGAAAGTACATTGTAAAAAATAAACCTTCGTTTTTAACCTTTAGATTGGCAGATTTTAGACCAAAGACCAATCTTAGAACAAATGCAAAATCCAGATGGACTTTATTTCAATATTTATTTGATTTTTGTATTCATAGTGTTGTTCCAAATTTGTTAAGTCAAAATGTTGTCAATTTTAAACTGCACGAAAATACTTTAAAAATCATTAAAATAAATTATTATTAAATTAAAACACAAGTTGAAACAAAAAAAATAAAAGGAATATATAAATTTATTATTTCTTTTAATTTTAGATTTTGGGATTTAATTTGATTTTCAAATTTTTTTTGTTGGAATTAATTTATTTTTCTAATTTTTAAAACTAATCGATAATTATCTATTTTTTAAAAATTAATAATGACGTATTTTTAATTCACAGTTAGTAAATATCGCCATCATATTTACCATCGCGAAGAAAATATGATATATTATATAATATTGTCCAAAGTTCTGCAATATTTTGGTTCCTGCTTATTTGAGAAGTGTATATCACATGACTAAAACACTTCTCACTATATCGGTACTCGTTGTGGTCGGTAGTATCGTCGTAGTTGGTGCACTCACACGTGTATTGATTTAATCCGTGTGTGATTTGAAAACCACACTGATGAACGTGCAATTAAGTCTATTTCTTGATCAAATGTATATGAACTAGGCGATAGCGCTACGGAAGCAACCAAAAGCATTTGTTGTAAGAAAGGTGAAGGCGCAGTTGATCACTCTACAGTAATCAGATGATTCAAGAAATTTTGCTTGAATTACAAGAACCTTGACGATCAAAAAAAGGTCGGGTGGACCTAAAACCGTAGGTTTGGATGCCGTACTCCAGCCATAGCGGCAAATCCGGTGCGTAGTACTCGGAGAGTATTAGGCGTGCTCGGTATCCTACAACCCAGTGTATGTTCCTTGCCTTCATGACCTCAGAAAAAGCATCTTGAGCGACTGAATCGTGCTTCACGTTACCAAAATATTACTGAACTTTTGACTCACCCAACTGAAAAGGAGGGGAGCTCAGTAAAAGTTGTTCTCCGAAAAAAGAGACAACACTTTCACTATAAATACAAGCATTCTAACTGATGTTTAATTAAATTGTTCGTGATACATAGAAATACTTGAAAACATTTAACTGTGTGCAAACGAATGAGTAATGTTAAATAGAATAGTTAGTGTTAGCAATAAGTGAAACCATCTGTGTAGAAACAATAGCAAACAAATTAGTTTTAACACATTTAAAAATGAAATTACCAACAAACTAATCTCTTACATATCATGTATTTCTATTTAGATGTGTGAAAACAAATGACTAATATTCAATTGTTACTATTACATGGCAAGACTTGAATCTATTTAACTGTGTACAAAAAATGAGCTCAGGCTTTTTAAAAATGCGACGAAAAAATGCGTTTACAAATCATAGATATTTAATATATATGTATAGACAGGATTTGACATTAAATAACCAACAATGGTTGATATGTCATTAAACCAAAGCAACAAATAAAAAAGCAATATAAGCAATAGAATAAGCAATAAATAAAATAAGTAATCCGTGTGTACCCCGCCAAAAAGATGGTGGTATATATTCGATATTTAGAAGGTTCTAATACACAAATCTTTAATTGCCCAGTCGGCTGGGGCTATAGAATACACCGACTGCTTCTCTGCAGAGGGGTAAGAACCCCCCAACGAGTGTCCTGAATATGACACTAAACAATCTGATGGTGAGGTTCCAGCTATGCTGGAGCTTTTGGGAATGCGGAGTACCCCTTCATTACCATCACTCCCAGGTCCACTCTGGCCCGGAGTGGTAGCACCTGATAGGGCCCTATCTATAGGTTAAATAGAAGTAACAGCATTCTTATGCTAAACTGAATTGTTTGAGTAAACTGAATAGCTTGAAATAGAAATGTATTTGACAAATAAACCGTACTTACATTTGAACTGCATGCTTGAGCTTAACTGAATTGTTTGAAATAGAACTGTTTTTTTCGACATTAAAACTGTATTTACACTTAACTGAATTGTTACATATAACTGCAACTGTTTTTTGACATTGAAACTGTATTTACACTAAACTAAATTGTTTAACATAGAACTGTTCTGACATAACTATGTAAACAAAATCTGTACTTTTACAAAACTGAATTAGCTGAAGTAGAATTGCTTGACTAAACTGAATAGCTCGAAATAATCTTTTTTTTTTACAATTAAACTGTACTTACATTTAAAACTGCGTGCTTTTGCTAAACTGAATTGTTTTAAATTGAACTATTTTTGACACCGAAACTGTACTTACACTAAACTGAATTGTCATATATAACTGAATAGTTTGAAATAGAAATGTTTTTGACAATTAAACTGTGTACTCATGCTAAACCGAATTGTTTTAGATAGAACTGATTATTTACATAAAAATGGATTTGGCGTTAAATAATCTACAATGGTTGATATGCCATAAACCAAACCAAACAAATCTTTAAATATATTTGGTGTTCAAAATACAAAAATAATTAAATCGATATATCCCTTCAGTCTAACTAAAATTTTTGATATTTTTCTATAAAACCCAGGGAAATTTTTCCCACAACTGTTTTATATAGGATAATATGAAAAATATAATTGGTGAAATTTCATTTAAGATAATATGAAAAATATAATTGGTGAAATATTATTTAAGACTATATGAAAAATATAATTGGTGAAATATTGTTTAAGATAATATGAAAAATATAATTGATTTATTTCGTCTTTATTACACGGATATATCTTTTATAGTAACAACGATCGTTTTTAATTGTTCGTAGCAAATATTTAACAAACAACAAAGATTGTAAAATAAAAATGAATTACTAGCCATAAAAGACATTATAAGATATTTTATTTATTAATAAAAAAATAAGTAGTTGTTGATTTAGAAAAATTCTGAACAATTCAT
The DNA here is from genome assembly GCA_963585895.1 of Sepioteuthis lessoniana. Classification (NCBI taxonomy): domain Eukaryota; kingdom Metazoa; phylum Mollusca; class Cephalopoda; order Myopsida; family Loliginidae; genus Sepioteuthis; species Sepioteuthis lessoniana. The sequence goes on from CAUZXS010004103.1 coordinate 37,249, forward strand.
TCTTTAGTTATATGTTTGTTTTGCTTCGTCTGGCCATAAAAATTAATCTGGAACAACTACAACATATTGATAATAATAATAATAGACAACTCACCCGAGAAAACGTGGAGGTGACTAAAAAAAGGGAAACCTTAAGAGAGAAACTGATTCTTTTCTAATAGCAGCTCAAAACAACGCCATAAGGACCGATCATATCAAAGGAAAAATAGTCAAGAACCAACAAAACAGCAGATGTAGGTTATGTGGTGAAAGAGGTGAAATGATCAATCACATAAACTAATGCAGCAAACTAACACAGAAAAGAGTATAAAACTAGACACGACTAGGTGGGGAAGGTGATCCACTGGGAATTGTGCAAAAAATTGAAATTTGACAATACGAACAAACGGTATATGCTCAACCTAGAATCTGTCATGGAAAATTAGACGCACAAACTCCTGTGGGAGTTTGAGATACAAACGGATCACCAAAATAATCAACAACAAAAAAAAAAAAAATAGGAAAGAGAACATGCTGAATTGTAGACTTTGCTGCCTCGACCGACCGCAAAGTAAAATTTAAAGCAAGCGAAAAGATAGATAAGTACCTGGACCTTGCAAGGGAATTGGAAAAAAAACAAAAAAACGTGAAATTTGAAAGTGACGATGATACAAATTGTAACTGGTGCTCTTGATACTGTCACCGAAAGATTGGTACGAGGAGTGGAGGACTTCGAAATAAGAGAATGAGCTGAGACCATCCAAACTAAAGTATCAATGACATCTACCAGAATACTAAGAAGAGTCCTGGAGACTTGAGGAGACTTGCTATCACTCAAACTCCAGTGATAAATCATCGGCTAGCGCTGGTGAGAAAAACTCGAAAAGGAGTAAATAATAATAATAATAATAATAATCTAAACCCAGCCAAAAGGCCAGACCTCGAGCTAATTAAGAAAAAAGGAATTTGTCTTTTAGTGGTTTTTGCTGTTCTAGCAGATCATAGATGGGAAAATGAATCAAAGCGAAAAGAAAAAAATTTGGATTTTGTTAGAGAGATGAAAAAGCCGTGGAACATGACGGCAATACCAATTATAGCTTGTGTATTTGGAACAGTCCCCAAAGATTTGGAAAGAGACTGAAGAAATGAGAAATCAGAGGAAGAGACGAACCCATACAGACCAAAGCATTGTTAAGATCAGCCAGAATACCCTGAAGAGTCCTTGAGACCTGAGGAAACTTGCTGTCAGACTCCAGTGAAAGATCTGCAGCTAACGCTCGAGTGAAAATCTCTCAAAGAATGAGACAATAATGATAATATACAGCCAAGAAATAGGAATGGAATTTGGCATAGAAAAATGTGCCATGCTCATCATGAAAAGTAGAAAAAGACAAATAGCGGTCTGGAATTGACCTACCAAATCGAGGAAGAATAAGAACGTTTGGAGAAAAGAAAAATTACCACTACTTAGGAATATTGGAAGTGGACATCATTAAACAATCGGAGATGAAAGAAAAATAAGAAAAAGTTGCCGCAGACTAAAGAGAAAAACTTTCGAAACCAAACTCTACAACAGAAATCTCATGAAGAAAAAAAAACACGGGGTGGGCAGTACTCCTTATAAGATACCCGAGAACATTCTTAAAATGGACAAGTGAAGAACTCAAACAAATGGACCAGAGGACAAGATAGTTGATGATGATGCACGAGATGATATAGACACACTATATAAGTCAAGAAGGCGCCTGTGGTTGTGTAATGGTTAGCAAGCTCCACTAGCAAACCTACACGAGTGAGTTCGAGTCTCTTTGGGTGCCCCTTTCATATGGCCTTGTGCCACATCTAAGCAAAAAGCTTAGTAAATTAACACTATATAAGTCAAGAAAAGAGGAAGGAAAAGGACTCGCGAGCATTGAAGACAGCGTGCATTCATCATTAAGATGACTCGAAGACTATATTTAAAAAAGGAAAAAAAAGACAAAGATCAGCGCTCAGTAACAACACTGACGATATATGAAAATGCCATAAAAACTAACTATATTAAGGGGAAAATCGATGATACTCAACGGAAAAACAAGTGTAGATTATGTGGTGATTGAGACGAAACTAGTGAATAAACGCAAAAAGAATTATAAGACTAGATACGACTGAGTGGGAACGGTGATTCACAGGAAATTTTGCAATTGAAACTTGACCATACTGTTAAATGATTTATGTACGAACAAGAATCCGCCCGGAAGAATGAGACGCACAAAATTCTCGGTGATGTTGAGATACAAACCGATCACCTAATACCGGCCAGAAGAGCAAACCTAATAATAACAAACAAACTAAAAAAAAAAAGAAAAAAAGAAATACAAGAATTTGTCGTATAGTTGATTTTGCCGTCCCAGCCGACTACAGAGTGAAAGTGAAAGACAGCGAAAACAGAGATAAGTACATTAACCTTGCCAAAGAACTAAAAAAGCTGTGGTACAAGAACATAGTAGTGATACCAATTGTAATTGGTGCGCTTGGAACGGCTCCCAAGGGCTTGGAACGGGGGCTGCAAGAGTTGAAAATTAGAGGACGAATCAAGACCATCCAAACTACAACATTGTTGAGATCGGCCTGAATATTAAGAGTTCGAGAGATCTGATGAGACTTGCTGTCACTCAAACTCCAGTGATAGACCATCATCTAACGCTGGCGTGAAAAACTCCTAAGGATTATAATAATAATAATTATTATTATGATAGATAGATACGTGGGAAGTTTATAATTAAAGCACTGGACATGAGTTTACCAAATAGAAAATATCAGGGAAACATAAAAAAATGGATCAAACCCTATATGTAGACAGTGCAAATAAAAAACAAATCAATTGACCACTTTGTGTCCAGTTACCTAATCTTACCAAAGATAGAATATAAAGAAAGGCATGATAAAATAGGACATCATATTCACTGGAAAAAAGGCAAATATTATGGAATACTAAAATCTGAAAAATGGTATAAGCACCAATAACTGAAGCAAGAACTTTGCAATTCAAACAAATAAAAAAAAAGTAACAAGTACACAGAAATATTGTGATTAATGACTAAAAAAGAAAAACATGTCTTCAAACTGATATGTCAGCACTAACAGAAAATAATATATCAGTCATCGTAAAATAAAGTAAATACAAAGACCTGGAAAGGGAAACAGAAAAAAATATGGCACCTTAAAAACTACCACCGTGCCAGTAATAGTGAGAGCCCTGAGTATGATAAAAAAGGGACAGATAAAAATATTAAGATACCTGACAGTCCCAGCCAACCTGAAATACAAAATTTGCACTTTGCGGGATTGTTCATCTCCGTTGGAGTGTGCTATCAACGTGATTGCGAAAGTAACACGTAAAAGAAGCAGCAAAAAAGAAATGTATAAAATATATATCATCACTACTTTTCCACACCTTGGGTCTAGAGTAAAGACCTGGTGAAGAATTATAAGAAACTTAAAGTCAAGCTGAAAATTGAATAATAATTATAGTAATGATAATAAAAATCTCTGGTTTGGACTAGGAAAGAGGATATAAAGAGTTGGAAATCAGAGGACGACTCGAGATCATCCAAACTACAGCATTGAGATTGGCCAGAATACCGAGAAGAGTCCTTGGAAACCTGGAGGCTTGCTGTCACTCAGGCTCCAGTGAAATTATCGGCTAACACTAGTGTGAAAAACTCGCAAGAAGTGAAATAATTTGTTTGCACACTGCTGTAACCTAACAAAAGGTTACTGATTGAGAAATAACCAAAACGGAAGTTGGAAATTAAATGGAAATCTTTATAACATTAAAATACAATACTCGCCATCGGCGTGGAAAAGGTAAACCACAGATAGTGGTGTACTACTTAATCAGCATAACTTTCTTCACAATAGTGACCAACATATTTATTAGGAATGTGACATACCCATTAATGTTCATACGTACGGTATATAACTCATAATTATATGGTTTCAAGTATTCTTATCTGATACTAATAATTTTCAAAGAGCTCTATTTAACCCACAGATATGACCCCAATAGTTACTATCACTCCGTGTCAGAGTGGACCTTAGAGTAAAAGCAATGAAGTAGTGAGACGACACTTCTCAAAGCTCCTGGACTGGAGCTGCACTGAGAACACCCTTTTTTATGGTGGTGGAGTCTTACTCCTCAGCTGGTGTATTATAGGCTTTGTCAACAGGGTAATACTTTCTAAATAATACTTTATCAGAGGTACAAACCAATAGGAAAACGCATATGATATATACGTTTCATATTAATCAGAGTATAAGAAAATTCCGTATCACCCGTGGTATCATGCAACCCCTAAATGTTTTCTATCATATTTCCTGCAGATAATGGAAGACTTCTATAAGCACATATTATTATGGGTCAAGTTATACATCACATAAGGCTTTTTAAAGGCCGGTTTTTTTCTCTTTTTAATTTTATTGATTGAATGATGACATTTCACGAAAGATAATTGTAATAAGACCAGACTTTTTGTCTGCCAGTCTAGCGTTCTAACCACTGAACCAAACCTGAGGTGAATTTCCCCTTCCCCTAACGAAAAGTTTATTTTCGTAATGACTCTTATTGCACTGATGATATTTGTCTGGATTTCTAAGCGCACTTGGGTTATTCCGATGCCCAAAGCCCTCAGACAAACACCCATTACACAAATTGCAGTATTACCTCCGCTGGTCCGGCTGTTGTAGCGGTAACGAACTGGAAGTAACGCGTTCAAAACCTCCAGGAGGTAGAGAGAGAGAGAGAGAGAGAGAGAGAGAGAGAGAGAGAGAGAGAAAGGGGGAAAGAGAGGGAGGGAGAGAATAAAAAACGAACAGTCTAGTAGTTGAGTTCTCTGAATGGTCAGATGTAGATTCGATTCAGTGGAAAATGATGAGATAAGACAGGAAGCCTACTGGGCGTGGGAGGAGAAAATATTGTCGGCTTGGAGTATCACTTGGCTTAAAAAGATCTCTATATCAGAAGACAGTTATTTAGGAACAAACACACAGACACCCTGAAACTATATATATATATATATAAGTAAAGTTAGCGACCATAGTCGAGGGTGACCCGAAGGCTCCCTTTTCGATAGCTACTACACCAAGGTGTAGGGGAGGGCGCTACTCCATTCCCAGGATTGCTCCACTTTACCCTTGAACCGTACCTTATAATGCTGAGTGTTAAGCAAGGTGGTATCAAGTACCATTTTTAAAGTCTTTGGTATGACTCGACCTGGGATTGAACCCAGGTCTCCCGGGCCATTGGCGAACACTCTAACCGCTGGGCCAATGTCCCGGTATTTATATATATATAATTAAAACTTAATCCTAAAAGCGTTTTTCGTCTGTAAAAATCTTTATATTGGTCAATGCACAAAGACGCAAAGCAATATTTCAAGTAAATTATAATAGGGAAACTTTTAAAAAGAAACTGAATCTCTTCGAATAGCAGCACAAAACAACGCCATTAGGACCAACCATATTAAAGCGAAAATAGATTAGACACAACAGAATAACAAGAATAGGTTATGTAGTGAAAGAGATGAAACGAATTACCATATAACAAGTGAGTGCAGCTAACTGGCACAAAAAGAGTACAAGACTAGACATGATTGGTTGGGCAAGTGATCCACTGGATAGAAGCTATCTTCGTTATTACTACTAAAGAAAATAAATTATTTAAAATGTGTTTAAATGGCGCCTTTATCGGCCACCACCAGATATCCCAGTGTATGTACACCTTAGGAATATTGAAATTCATACAAATTAACTGTTTAAAAATACATATATGAATAATTATTGCGGAAAATGTTTGTAACAAAATTAGTAAATGTTAATAAAAACGTGTGTATAAATTTTGTTTGTCATGTGGCTCACAAACATCTGCAATTATAATATAAAGTTTATTTCTCCCCCCCTTTATATATATATATATATATATGTCTAGTGCATTTGTAAAGGATAAAACCCAGAGTCACAGACACCACCTTGTAATATATATATATATATATATATATATATATAAACCGTTACCACATACCTCATATATACCGTCCACTCTGATTCAGAGTGGTATCTACCATTTTGTCCCATCTATGAATCAACTAGAAGTATTTAAACATTTACTTTACCTGAAACAATTTAACTAAATGCAAACAAATGATTAATCTTAAATTGTATTATTACTATATCATCGCAGTGCTTGAAACCATTTAGCTATGTATGGATAATATTGGATAGCAATACTTGAAACCATTTAGTTTCCAGGCTATGACATTAAACTACATCTGATAGTGAGGCTCCAGTTTCAGTGTTCGGGGAATGTTGAATACCCCTTCATTACCATTACTCTCAAGCCCACTCAGATATGTAGTGGTCGTACCTCTTAGAATCTAATCTATGAGCCAAAAAAATATTTAATCATTTATTACACTTGAAACATTTGCGTACAAATCATATACACACACAGAGAGGATTTGGCACTAAATAACCAACAACAGTAGATATGTCATAAAACATAACCAAATTTATAGTTCAAATAGAACTATTTTATTATTTTCTAAACTTGTGTGCAAACAAATGATTAATATTAAAGTGAATTATTAGTATTTGTTATATTTGAAACCCTTTAACTATTTGCTAATAGAACTAATAATGTTAGATAGCAATACTTGGAACCATTTAACTGTGTGTTAACAAATGAGCTCTGGATCGTTCAAAAGGTGACCTACAAACTATTTGTTTACAAATCATATATATATATATATATATATATATATATATATATATATATATACACGCACACACACACAAATATATATATTTGTCACACACCAGGAGTGTTCGAGCCCCGTTGGAAATAAAATAATACGAAAACGTTTCTTATCTATTTATGAAGTCCTAGCAGTCGGCTGTGAATATAAAAAGAGAAAATATGAGGAAGGAAATCTTTCGAAGAGACAATGACACAAGATAATTTAACAACAATAATTCAATTCTCCGTTCTGCGGGATTAAACTAGAATTGTAATTTATACCAAAATTATAAAACAATATCAGAAGGGGAAGGGGATAATGTCGATAAATGATGGCGTAAACAATTGTTTATGTCATGGTGTATGCATGAAGAATATTCATCTTCAGTCCCTTGAGAAATGTACTTGTTGGAAAGTGTAAGCGGTGAGAGGTCAAACAAAGTTATTACTTAGCTCGTATCTTTTGGGTTGTCTATTCAAGCTGATTGACACTAATCAAATTTTTTTCTTTCTCGGTTCTTGAAAGAGTTCCGTCTTTCCCTCCATGGCTGAAGTTGTTTATTTATTTATTTATTTCTTCGTCTTTTCAATTCCGTTTCTTTTCCCACAATTTTCTTAATTCTCGGAAATTTAGTCGTTGGAATATGTGATTAAATATCGCGGGATTTTCTTCAATCAACTCTGTGATTCTTCATCTATTATCTCTGTAATAGATGAGACATTGATCAAATTTCTACCAGTCGTCTCAGTGACTTTATCTTCAATCAACTCCGTGATTTTAGAACGACTGGAGTCTGACCGTCGTTTACCATTAACTCTGCAATTTGAGAACAACAGAGTTCTTCAGTGTCTAACCGTCGTCTGACTTAACTCTGTGATTCGTCTTTTGGTGCGTGACGGCTAGAATCTGTCACCCGATATGTTTTATCCAACCAGTGTCTATATCTTTTCCCAATTTGAATATGAGACCATATTCAAGGTTGAATCCAAAAATGATATGATGGGCAGTTACCTGATCTGACGTCACAGCTATCGTTCTGATTATACATTCATGTGAGTATATATATATATATATATATATATATATATAAACAGGTTTTGCCATTAAACAACCTACAAGGCTTGATATGCGATAAAACACAACCAACCTATATATCTCCCAGCCTTTCTGAGGGCAATCTCTGTAGCATAGTGGCTAACATGCTGGATTTTGACCCCATTGTAAGCGAGTTCAAATTTCAGTAGTGCTATTACGTTCACCTTCGGATCAATATCCTTCGGAAAGGTATTAATCTCCACATTTCTGGTTTAAATAGAACTAATATTGTTCTACAAAGACGGCTTTGGCATTAAATAACCCACGAAGCTCGATATGCCATTAAACAAAGAAAGCAAGCCAACTCCTCAGTCACGAGCAGGAGGGGACACAAATAAATTTGTAAATGTAATGTTGGTTTTAATTCGGAGTTTTCTTTCTCCTAGACTGGTTACTAACCAAAGCTAAAGAACACCGTCAACCCTTGCTATTGACCCATACCTGGAGAGAAAACAAGTGGATTCGTGCCTTTCTCAAAAGTATTAAGGAAATGCAAATAGACTCATCCAGGATTTGAACTCGAATTGCCAATTCCATTTCCGACAGCAGTAACAATTATACCATGCGCCCTCTGCGTGTCACCAATGTACATTTTTAGGACTGGACTTGTATTCAAAATTATTTTCAACTTTAATCATTTATCTGAAGTCTTTAAGTTTGATTTAAACGGGATTCTGTCCCTTTTTATTTGAACTGGAATTTCCAACAGAGTTTAAAAACTAATCATCGTGAAACAGAAAAAAAAAACAATTCATAATGTTTGTTTGATTAAGACCGTATCAAAATTGACGTAAAAATAATTTAATCCTTAAAAAAACACTAAAAATATGAAATTAGAGTTAGATCAACATTATAGATTTAATCTAAATTTCTTAACAAACAAACCACTTTTCGTTTAAATGGTGTCCCAAGCTATTCAATATCTACAAAGAAATATTGTATACAAGAATGTTACAATTTTAATGAGTCCACTAATAAAATGTACATTGTTGAAAGGTTTACTTTTCTTCACTTTTTATTCTAACTCATTTACGAATTACTGGCGATGAATTGTTGGCTATGAAGAGTTTGCTACGAATTGTTGGTTACAAACTGTCTCTGCCAAGGAATTGTTGGCAATGAATTCTTTCTGGATATGAATTGCAGGTTATGAACTGTCTCTGCCTATCAGTTGTTGGCTAAGAATCGTTATCAATGAATTGTCAGCAACGAATTATAGGTTATGAATTTTTTACTACGAATTTCGGTATACGAAATCTTGATTACAAATTAAGGGTTATGAAATGTGGGCAATAAACTGTTAACTATGAATGGCGGACTTCGAATTGGAAATTCAACCGATTTGCATACAAGGAGAGAAGTGTTAATTTTGGTGCAAAAATAGGCCCGAGAAGCTGTAATTTTTGAACTTGTATTTTTGCATTTATTGACCAATCGATGCTCACGCGTTCTTTTGAACATTTTCTTTAAGATTTCGCTGATGAGAATATTTGACTTGCCGCGCAAAATTTTAAGGAGAAAAACCAAATTAATTGACGAAATCTTTTCCCTCCGAAATTGTAAAAATATTTTTTTCAACCAATTAGAATCATAGGTAAATCAACTTTTTAAAATTTAATTTCTAATCTACCTCAAACTTATAAATAAGCAATGAAATAGGTAAATACTCAGATTTATCGATTCATTCAGTTAATCTACTCAAAATATTCGACTTTATTTTTTGAGTGAAAATCTTACATTCTATTCCTTCAAGTGCATTTAATTTCAAAATTGCTTCATTATTTTAAAATGAAAATTTAAATAGTTTGTTTACATACATACTCCTACTGATATTAAATTCTTTCCCTTGCTGATTTTCTTTAGCTGCATTCACATACATATTAGCACATAAATATACTTTTTCTTCTACATAGTGACATACTCACATAAAGATCTTTTACACACACAAAATATAACAACTAGATTAAGACAATGCTGTTTCATTGAATGCATGAATTTTTCTTTCTTGTGATGTAAATACAGGAGAATATTTACGCTCTAATAATATCTTTTCTTACAAGAAAAAAGACTTTCAAACTCCTGTTTTTCAACAAACTTTTCACGCAAGTTAAATTTGTTGATCGATATTTTATTCAATCAATTACACACTTAACCGCTGCGGTATGAAATTGTTGGCTATGAATGTTCCGTAATTCCTATGAACCTTTTTAGGCTTTTTCTCTATCCCTGGAAGTTACCGACTCGATATTGTTTGACCTGACGCACACAATGTGTTGCCACATTAGCAAGCTCTTCTCACAGATCATTCACTTGTGTTGTGACTTCAATACTCACTGGGTTTCCCCTATTAATGATAGCTTATGTTCATTTGTTGAATTAAGTGTTTTTAAATGACGTTATGATCTACCAGTATACCCCTCCTCCAACAATTGAAAAAAATTTTAAGTTGTTATATATTTCTAGACTGGCACCTGACCCCCTCTCCATAACAACCCCACTCCTCACTTCTCGCATCTGTGATCTCCATAATTGAGCAACCCCTTTCCCTACAAACTAAATCATAATAAGATGCCAGTCGCCAGTCACCAACGATCCCGTTCCCTCACGGCCGTAAACGTAGCCCAAGAGACTACGAAGCACCACCTACGAACCATCCATCGAATGCACAGATTTGACAGCCGCGGGTGCATACTGCGCTGATGTAATTACGGATGTCGGCAGTAATTTCCGTCGACTTGGATGGATCTAGAGGAAATGGAAGCCTGGCAGCGGTTTCGGTATTTTTAAGATCTATGGCCCCAAATTAATTAAAATCATTCTTATTTGTCTCTAGGTAGTTGCTGTCGCACTAGAAATGACTGTGCAGTGGTGAAAGAAAAAGGGTAAAAAAGAGGTGGCAAAAAGAGAAAAAGTGCAATAACAGTGATGGGGAGAGAGAGAGAGAGATGGTGGATTTAGAAGGAGAGGAATAAGGGAGAGGATAGACAGAAATGAAAAAGAAAGCCAAAGAAAAGAAGAAATAGAGAGAGGATTCAGAGAAAGACAGAAAATATATCGGATAGAGACTGGAGTATAGAAAAAAAAATAATGAGAGGTTTTTTTTTTTAATGGCATATGAACTTTCCTGGTGATAGTAGTGGTACTATTTAACCCATAGCTGTGGGGATAAGGGATTTCATACTTTCCTAAAGGTATTTGTCTGAAAGTGAACGTGATAGCACAAGTAGATTTTGAACTAGCTTACTACGATGTCACAGTCCAACACGTTAGCCACTACGTCACAGGGATTCCCCTCAACCAGAAATTTTGGAGAAAAGAGCTGAAGAGAGATAAATAGCAGAGAAGAGGGTGAAAGAGCGTATACAAGAAAAGGACGAAGTAAAAAAATTAAATTAAAAAAAAAAAGAGAAAAGAAGCAATGTTTGGGGGTAAAGAGGAAGAGAAATAAAGTTAAACGAAAGAGAAAGAAATAGAGAGAAAGAGAGTGAGTAGAGATAATAGTAAAAAAGAGAAAACATACGGAAAAGATTTGAATAAAAGGAACCAAAGAGAAATACGGACGGTGGGAGAAGGTTAGAGGGTTAGAATGGTTACAGAAATATATATATAGATAGATAGATAGATAGAGAGGGACGTGTTGGGAAAGGGCCTGAAAAAGAGAAAAAAACGAAGTGAAGAGACGGGAACAAGAATAGGAGAGAGAGAGTATGGCCCGGTCGAAAGAGACTGAAAAAAGAGTTTGTATATGTGTGTGGCAAGAGAGAAAACAAGAAGCGAGAGAATGAGTAATGTATTTCACAAATGTAAGAGAAGAAAACGGGGAGGGGAGATTGGTTTGATTTGAAAGTTTAATGGCATTTCAACCTGTGGGTTATTTAATGCTAAAGCATATCTTTTTAGAAGATTAATAGCGTTGCTATTTAATTCATAATTGGAAAATAAGTGGGTTTATACTTTACCTTAGGGCATTAGTCTGAAAGCGAACGCAAAAGCGGAATTAGAGTTCGAATTCGGTTACTATGATATCTTAGTCCAGCACGTTAGTCACTAGACCATGGAAATTCTCCCAGAGAAAGAGATAAGAGAAATACAAAGTTAGTGGCGATATGAAAGGCTGACACGACAGAAAAAGAAGTGGAAAAGACAGATAATTTAGAGAGAATGGGAAAAGAAAGAAAAGTGTGTGTGTGTGTGTGTGTGTGTGTGTGTGTATAAGAGAGAGAAAGAAAAAGAGAAAAGCAGATGAGGAAGATACGAATAAAAGAAGGAACGGCGTGATAGGAAGAGAGACTGGAGCGGAAATACTGAGTATAAAGTGAGAGCGAGTAAATATGAATAGTGGGAAAAGAGATCCGAAACACTAGCAGGATAAGAAAGAAAGAAAGAAAGAATGGGCGGACGGCAAAGAGAAAAGAGAAATAGTAAGTAACAGAGAGAAGGAGACCAGAGAAATATTTTGTGAATAGTGGTGGAGGAATGAGACAAGTGAGAAAAAGGGTAGGAGATTAGATGAACAGGACGAGGCAAATGAGAGAGAGAGAGAGAGAGAAATAAGAGTAAGAAATAAATGAGGAATGATGACTCATTAATCCTATGTAGAAGTTTAGCATAATCCCGACATGAATGTCGGATGAATCCTTATGGTGTCGCAGCTAATGTGCTTGACCATGATATCATTGTAGACGAGTTCAAACTCCAGTTGTGCTATCACGTTCAGACTAATACCCTTAGGAAAGATATGAAACCTCTTATTCCCTCTAGCTATACATAGTATCACTAATCGCTGATAAAATAAAAACGGGATTTCTCCTAAGCTGTGTCAGTGTCAGTACTACTGTATGGATGCATAAACTAGACGCTAATGAAACTTACAGAGAAAAAAACTAGATGTGAACTACACAAGAATGCTGCGTGCTGTTTTGAACGAATCCTGAAAGCAATATCCAAAGAAACAGCAGTTGTACGGCTACTTAGCTCTTATCTCACAAAACATCCAAATAAGACGAACAAGACGTGCGGGAAACTGCTGGAGAAGTAGGGACAAACACATAAGTGACGTTCTCTGATGGATTCCTAAACATGGACGCAACTATTTTGGCTATCCAGCAAAGACATACATAGATCAGCACTGTGCGGACACAGGTTGCAATTTAGAGAATCTGCCAGAAGCGATGGACAATAAAGACGGAAGGCGAGAGAAAGTGAGAGAGAGAAAGTGAGAAAGAGAAAGAGGGGGGACTCCGTGCTATTAACACGACAATAGTTCCTGCTCGATCAGAAAATTCAAGTAGACATGAGCTTGCTCTTAAGAACAACTGGTACCATTAGCAATTTGAGGCTTGAGCGTCAGTCTAAGCAAAGCAATTCAAGATTAAACATCTTGGTAATATAAATAAATGGATTATAGTATGATCATATATACAAATTAATATGTGCACAGGTTTCAATATAATAAGTGTATCAAGAGTAAGTGGCCGGTAATAAAGGTGGATGGTTGGTGTTTTATGGCATACTATCACTTTTGGGTTATTTAATGCCAAATCCTGTTTATATATGGAAGTAAATAATCAAGTAAAATCCGGCAATAAAGAGAAAAAATGATAACAAGGTAATCCAAGCTGAAGGAGATATTTATTGAGAAAAAGTCGACACTAACATTTTGGTTCTAATGAACCAACATGACTTTGTTTCTCAATAAATCTCTCGAGTTGGGATTACTTTGTTATCAATTTTTCCCTCTTTCACTCACTCTTTCTCTCTCTCTATATATATATATATATATATATATATATATATATATATACACACACGCATAATTTGTAAGCGAATAGTTTGTGGGTAACTTTATTTTTAAATGAGTTGTTCAAGCTCATTCATTCCCCCACGGTTAAATGGTTACAAGTATTCTTATCGAACACTAATAATTCTACTTAACATTAACCATTTGCTTGTACACAGTTAAATGGTTTCAAGTATGGCTATTTAGCATTAGTAATTCTATTCATCTAGCATTCCTATCTTATACAAATAATTTTCACATAGCTGTATAATTTCAAATAATTAATAATACTGATAATCCTTAGTAAATGATTTGACCCATAGATGGGACGTGAACAGGAATGAGAGTGGACGCGCTAGTAATGCCAATGAAGAGGTACCCTCATTTCCAAAACACCAGGATAGGAATCTCACTATCAGATGTGGTTTAGCATACTCGTTGAGAGAAGTCTTGCCCCTGTGCAGAGGTGCAATCAGCGTATTCTACAGGCCCAACCGACAGGGCAGGGGTTAAAAAGTCACTGTATAAAGTCACAATTTTGGCCAGGAAAGAGTCACAATTAATTTCTGGTGGCTGGTTAAGGTTAAGTTTTGGAGAGAAATATGTTTTTAATCCCAAGTGAAATGTAAGGGATTTCTAGAGCACTTTTGGTTTAAGATTCTTTTTTTTTTTTTTTCTTGTGACTTTTTTTATTATCTGGATTCATTGAAACCAGGTCAAATTCTACATTTTTCTTCCGGGAGCTGCGATTTTATTTACCATCAGTATATTTCCAAACATAGAAAAAATCCTCATAATAAAGAAAAACATTATGGCGACGGCTCGCTCCAAACACCTACATATTGTTTTGTCATTCTTTATTAAATAATTTAATCGTAACATCAAGATTGCGATCTAAATTCAAGATTTAGTAAAGAAGGTATTTTCATTCTTTTGTTGTTTTTACGGATTAAAAAAGATTCAATCCTTAATTTAATTAGCTTGCAGATTTAAGTGTATTTATAGTAAAAAGAAGAAAAAAACGGGGAGGAATAATTATGAATTAAAGTCAGTCAACAGGCAACGACTTCATGAGAAACGGAATATGCAAACAAGTGATATTGTAACACTGCGTAAACAGTTTGGAAAATTAAAAAACAAAGACAAAAAAAAAAAGCAAAAATAAAAAAAACAAAAAAAAACACAACCCCCCACCAGCTTTGCTGTTTGATCCCAAGCATACAATTATTTTGAATTTGGTTTAGAATGAGAAATTTTTTTAAAAAATCGAACACCATTTTGATACTATTTACCAACCCCTCCGCTCGGGCAGGATATGACACAAGGTCAGTTTTTAAGCGGAGTTTAACAGGTTTGAATTCAGAGTTTTCCTTCTCCTACACTAGTTGCCTAACCAAGGCTGAAGAACCTAGTCTGTCCTACTATTTACCCATAGCTGGAGGGAGAATAATTGGATTCATACCTTTCCTTTGCTATGTGAAATGCAATCAGTATCGTCCAGGATTTGAACTTGTATCGCCGTGTTCATTTCCTACGGTGATAACGACTACACCACGGGCACCTCCATTTTGATACTAATTTTCATCAAATCATATTATCGTAAATAATCTTGCACAATGCAATCTCCTGACAACGAAATTGAGATCTTTTGCATCTATTTCCACACCCAAAGTTTGTATATCATCTACCAAGAATTTAGGTTTCAGAAAGTCGCATGATACTCGAGTATACACAGTAAATCATACTCTATCTAGAATTCTAAAATATACGTTTTTAAATTACGTCCTTTACTAAGCACACGAGCTCAATCTTTAAGCGGAGCACTGCTGGTTTACAATCAGATTTTTCCTAGACACGACTGGGCAGGGAAGATAATCCACTGGGAATTGAGTAAGAGATTTAAATTTGACCGTACGAACAAGTATTATAAACATATCCTGAAATCCGTCCTAGAGAATGAGAATCACAAACTTCTCTAGGATTTTGAGATACGAACGGATCACTTAATCTCGGCCAGACGACCAGACCAAGTAATTGTCAAAAAAAAAAAAAAAAAAAAAAAAAAAAAAAAAGAACCTGCTGAATATTGGACTTTGCCGTCTCGGTGGACCACAGAATAAAACTAAAAGGCGAAAAGAGAGATAAATATGAAGATCTTGCAAGAGAAAAAAAAAAAAAAAAAAAAATGGAACATGAAAGTGACGTTGAGACCAACTGTGGTTGGTATATTTGGAACAATCCCCAAAGGATTGGTAAAGGGACAGGATAACTTGGAAATGGGAGGAAAAGTAGAGACCATCCAGCCTACAGCATTATTAAGATCGGTCAGAATTCTGAGAAGAGTCTTGGAGACTTAAGACTTACTGTCACTTAAACTTAACGCTGGTGTGAAAACTCGGAAAAGAGTAAAATAATAATCATAATAATGTGCCGTATTGCGCATAAATAAGTATTCCGAATGTTTTTTTTAATCTAATTTTCTCCGAAAACAAATGTACCAGAATCTTATATTTCTAGGTGAATATTGCACAATCAAAATGGATATCTTTAGTTAATATTTATCAACCAAACTGAAGCACTGAAAATCTGCGACTAAAATAAAACTGAAACATCTGTAACTAAAAATGAAATTGCACACACACACACATATATATATATATATATATATATATATATATATATATGTGTGTGTGTGTGTGTGTGAGAGTGTGTTTGTGTGTATAAAGAAATGTGGTTATTTTTGTACTGTTACATATCTGTATTTTTCGTTTCGATCTAAATATCCTAGAGTTTGGTAATAATTGATACTTAATAATATCGGTTTTTATCTTACAATGTTCCAATATAAATAATATTTCGAAGAAAACGAACATTTTATATAAAGATTGTTAGAAACTTCTTATTAATGAAGATACTATATTTTTACTTCAAAGGTGAGGATTTAACTTGTCAGCTTCCAGAATAGAATATAAATGTTGTTATTGTAAACGCATACACATAAAAACATTCACACATTTTAGATATCTTATGTTGAACACTATTTCATTTGCTACTGTTAGCATCGGTGTTTTAGTTTTTAAACTGATGTTATATTTTCTTAGATTTTAAACGAACAATAATATTATTTTAAAGTAAAACACACGCACACACACACACTATATATAGAAAGAGGGCATTTCTCATTGTCACAAACACCAAAAATAAGACGGGGTGGCAGAAGGACAGGTTCCATAATGTTTCTGATACGGAGTATCAATCAATTCAGGGTCTTCAAAGTTCCAATTAATTACCAATCAAATTAATGTAGCAAATCAAATAAATGCAATTGCCTAGAAATTCATTAAAGAAAACAAAAAAACTCCTATCCACAATAAGGTTTTTATTTCAACTGATATTTGAGTCCCATTTTTCCCCTTATTTTCAGAAAATAGAACCCTTTCTTTTCTCACAATCGTACAGGTCAAGAAAATAATTATCTTTTAGATTTGATTAAGGTTAATTACACGACTTTTGTTCAAAGAATTGCGAGTCATGGTATATTTATGGAAAACAGAAAAGGTCATTAAATATGACGTTTGCATTAAAATCTGTAAAGTTGGAGATATACAGAGAAAAAAAGATTAGGTCATTACACCAGAGTCGGTAGAAAAGTTCATTGGCTGAGCGAGATACTCTTATATTGTATATGATTAAATGAAGTTTATTTTTCAACATATCGTCAAAGGAAATATAATCGGCTTCCAGATGGTTGATTGGTTATTTTGTTTTACGGTGTATCAACCCTTTTCAGGTCATTTAACGCCGAATTAAGCCATTTTAATAAAATTTTCAGACAATTCAGTTTAGTTTAAGTATATATGTTTAAAGTACAGTTAAATGTCAAAACAGTTCAATTTCAAACTCTTCAGTTTAGCACAAGAACACTGTTTAAATTTCAAAAACAGTTTTTTGTTTACACACAGTTAAATGTCAAAACAGTTCCATTTCAAACAATTCAGTTTTAACATAAGTGCATACTTTAAATGTGAAAAACAGTTCTACTTCACAGGATCCTATCAGATGCTACCACTCTGTGTCAGAGGCAACCTGAGAAAGATGCAGTCAGTGTATTTTCGGCAAAAATGCTGTCAGTGTATTTTGCCGCCGCAGTCGACAAGAGCATCGGCAACTAGAGTTCAAATCTTGGACGATGCTGTTAACATTTCACTTCACGTTAATGCTTTAGGAAAGGCATTAATCTGTCTTCTCCCTTACCGCTATAGATAGATAGTTAGGTAGACTGTTCTCTTTAGGCTTGAAGGTAGAAAACTTTATTCAAATCAACTTTACTCCACTTAAAAAAATTGACCTTGTGTCGCTTACTTTCCGTTGTGGAGGGGTTGGTAAATATATACTCTGCTTATTAGGCTGTAACTCCCATAGTCTATAAGACCCGACCACAATTAACCTTTTAACCTACACAGATACTCGCTGAACCAATAGAAATTCCATGGTATACTTAGTATATAGAAATGATGTTAAGTTATAAAACAACATAATAAATTAAATGAATTAAACAGCAAACTAAATTCCTAAAAATAATAATTCACTCATTTACAACAACATAATAAACAATATTTTTGTTAAAGTTTTTTTCGTGCTCTGAACTTTTTCAGTGATGAATTACACAACCGTCACTTTGGTATCATTGTGTCCCCCGGCTGTGAAAAAAGCAACTCTGTTTTGTTAGTTTTGTGCGTGATATAAAACATTAATCACTTTTAACTGCTAAAATAGCAATTAGACTATTTTCGAGGTTTGGAAATGGAAACATTTTTATGTTAACAAAAGGTAAACCTGATTTTAGAAAAGTCAAAATAAAAATAACCAGCTTAAATCCGTAGAAAAGATTCTAATCATTCGATCTGTAAAATTTAATGGAAACCTAACCAACAGTTTCTGAAATTTCAGTTTTACAAAGCACAAAAATATGATATATTTCGATCATAATTAGACTGATCTAATTGTATTTTTTTTCATTAAAATGAACACATCTGTTTTTTAATTTTTCACATTTTATTTTGTAGTTCAATTATGGCGACGCCTTACTATTGTGACCTTATACTAGACAAAGTTGATCTTAATAACTGATCTGAATATTTATGTTAAAATTGCTTAATTCTCTTTGATAATCTCAGTCTTTGGTGGTATTCATGGGAACCAGTCGAAGACTAATAATTATCTAGAATATGTGTGTGGATGTGTGAGTGAGAGAGAGAGACCTTTTGTTGTTTTACAAATGATAAATGCATATACATTGTACTATTAAGTTATTCTATCACAAACAATATACACCATATACACCCGGAAGAGAAGAAAAAAAACAATTTGGTAGAGTTTTTATAAATATATCATGACATTTCGCCCTTTATACGCTTCATCAGGCGAGAAACTGACTGTCACTTAGCGCCGTTGAATCTGTCTACGCTATTCTAACAACGTTTTGGCTGCAGTACTTGAAAGGTAGAGAATACAGTGACTGAAACGTTTGAGTATAGCAACCAAATTAAGTTTAGCTGTCTGCAATGTGAAGAGAATAATAACCACACCTCATCTCATAAATCTAAGATATATATATATGTATATATAAAAACACATACACCGATATATATATATATATATATATATATATATACATATACATATGTAGAGAGAAAGTGGGGGGACGCGAGATAATAAATACTGCTTTAGTTATGCAGTTGAAAGAACATTTGCTCAATTAAGCGATTCGGAAATCAAAATCTCTTAAGAGAGCAAATATTCTTTCAACCACATTAGTGAATGACATTTTTCTCTCGAGTACAAACAGAAAGAACGGCCACGAGAATTTCTTGAAGGATTGGACCTGAAGACTATTGCGGACGCAATAACCTCAGACTATAAATTAAACAACTGGGTAAAGTGATTTCTCTTGCCTTGGTTGAGTGACCAGTCAAGGAGAAGGAAAAACTGAATTCAAATTACACTGATCTTGGGTAGTGAACACCGATAACAAATCTTACTATTCTAGTAGTAACTATAATGTCATATGTTAGCCGAACAACAATATGACAAAAGAGTTAACAGGAGATCAGCCCAGGGAAAGGGAAGTCAGGACAAGGACCTGCGTCCGAAAACATTGCAGTGGTAGGCGAGAGATCGCACCGTATGCCAGGTGGGTGCAGAGTTGGAGAAAGAGCCAATGTCATAACTGCCCCCACTCGTCCGTCAACAAGTCCAGTCCTTCAAATTCTGTGTGTGTGTGTGTGTGTGTGTGTGTGTGTGTGTGTGTGTGTGTGTGTGTGTGTGTGTGTGTTTTGTGTATTTTTTCTTTATCCTTGTGACTCTTCCGTCTCCTGATTCTGACATAGCAGCACAGCAGAATATATTGAAAAGTAACAAAGTGCACAAAGTATGCATTGTGCAAAATGAGCAGATGCACAAATGACATGCGAGGCGGTTGCGCGCGCACACACACACACACAAGTTATTCGAATATTTCATCATTTGAATATTGTGACATTTGCTCTGAAATTTCCTGAATAGAGCACTGTAGCTGATTTTGCAACCGTTTTAGTTTCTTTTCTTTTCCTTCGTGGGAACAAAGACACGACAATGATCAGTGAAGATAAATGGTTGGGTTTGATTTGGTTTCTTTGTTTAATGGCATATAAACCTTCGTGGGTTGTTTTAATGTCATACACCATCCTTGTAAAAGAACGTAATTGTAGCGTAGACAGAGTCAACGGCGCTAAGTGACAGTCAGTTTCTCGCCTGATGAAGGCTATGGAGGGCGAAGTGAACGTAATTGGGCGATTGGAGTTAGAGCAACATTGGTAAGAGCAGCTAGAATAATTAGAAAGGTCCGGGAGACCCGAGGAGATTGCTGTCACTCAGACTTCGTCACGCGGACTCCCCTGTTAAAATTTGAGTGAAAAACTTGGAAAGAATGAAAAAAATACTTTTAAACATGATAATACAAAATTGTCGGAAAAATATTTTAACAATTTTTCAAAAATGTTATCAATAATTAAAGAAATAGATTTAGTAAACAGGGACAGAAGTGATAATTATCTACACTTCCGTCTTTGTTCCTAAATATCACAAGGTTAGAAATAAATCAATGAAATAAAATAGAATTCTTAATAGAGTAGATAATTAAATTTGAGATGAAAACGATTTAAAAAGAGGGCATTTTCCGAACTCATATAGGAAAAAAAGACGGGAAGGGACGTTACATAAAGATTCAGATGGATAATACGGAGGATCAATCAACTGGTTTCTTTGTTTAATGAAATATAAACTTCCGTTGGTTATTTAATGCCAAAATTATTCTTATAGAAGACCAGAAGTGATACTGTTTAACTTAGAACTGGTGGGATAAGGGTGTTCGAACATTTCCCAAGGGTATTAGCGCGAAAATAAACGCAATGGCACGACTAGAGATCGAACTATCTTACTTCGAGGCTGAAGTCCAGCACTTTAGCAATTAAGCAAGCATCATCATAATTATCATCATCCAAAGTTATTGTCGTGTCATAACAAGTGTAATAGAAACCAGTTTTTATGCATAGACGTTTCAATTTGTTAAGCTTAGTTTCATATTTCTACATCGGTGTAATAGAAGAGTCATGAAAACAAACGAGCCATTTCCATAAACTATCGATTACCAGTAAGGAAAACGGCCCGAATGGTTTCTAAATATATATGGAAGCTCAAAAAGTTAAAAATAAAAAATAAAAAATGAAAACCAGACCCGGCATATAACAACAGGAATGAATCCCTTGTTTAGAGGATAAAATGGTTATAACTAAGAAAATCTAAAAAAACATCGGAACTGATGTCAAGTTGCATACTCGAAAATAAGATACTACTGCTATGTTTACCACTCAATCATGTCCTGAGTGATTAAAAATGACTCAACAACAAATAAGAACATTGAAAAATATTCAAATTTAATGATTCAAAATTTTCAAAAATTAGCTTTTATTAATCATTAACACATAAATAAAATGTAACAAAATGCCGGGGGATATTAAAAAAATAACGAAACACTGACAGATTAAAATATTTTTAATTACTCTGGTTACGACACTAATATATATATATATATATATATATATATATATATATATAACCAGGACAAAATAAATTGCTGAACAAATATCCAGTGTTGATGTAGACACAAAACAACATTTCTCCTTTTCAATTTATCGCATGACAAGTTTAGGTCACATGACAAACATTTGCAGCAATAAAAAGTATTTAAGCGGGAAAAATAATTACCCCAGTAGTTTCATTCATTTTACTGCTTACCTGAAGATAGAAATTTGTGGTAATAATTTTGTGGGTTTCAAAAAGTATTATATATATATATATATATATATATATATATACATAAAGGTTAGATCATTCAGTAATAATTTTTTCAGTATAAAATAAAGCAGAGAATTTTTTCGAAAATATGTGTATCTTTGATGAGTCAATAGTTCTTTAGACATCTCGGATCTTCTACAATAATCTCATTCCAATTTTTATTCTGCGTTTCACATGTCCTATCATCCAGTGTGTCTCGTAATTCTTGAAGATGTACTCTTGCTTGATGATTGTAAAAATGAAAAACGGGATTATATATATATATATATATAATACCCCGCTGCCGTCCGAAGACAATGGGTGTGGACTATTCGTGTATAGAATATAAGGAATTTCATATAAATCTATGAGAGTTCTCGATGTATGACTATTGTTATATATTCCTTTTCAGGTTTATACAGTAAAACTCACTAGGATGGGTCAATTTACAAGAACATCATTTTTCTGGTTTCTTAATTCTAATACTATATTGTTTTAAACCCCTTTCCTTTTCGCATGAAAATTTGAATGTATATATATATTTTTTTCATTTTATATATATATTATTCTGTAATCCATATTTTCTGTTTTTCACCCTCAAATCAAGCATGTAAGTCATCTGAAGAGACGATGATAATGATATTCTTCACCGAAATAAACTTATGACAATTTAACCAGGTTTGAATTTTTTACAATTACATTATATATATCTCATCAAGTTATGTCGATAGCACAGATTCCCTTGAATCTTATGCTTTCGTCCATCTTTCTTGGCAGATCCTCAAGACGGCATTCAATGTTCACAACGAGCAGATGAATAAAAGTCCTTGTTGGTCGGCCAACTTGGGTGTGTGAATTAGTGGGATTTCAAAAGACAACTTCTCTTATGAGTTTTTCCCTGCTTCTCCAGCAGTCCCAGCATAATTTATTCATCTTACTTGGATGGTTAATGAGATAGGTGGCAAGTGCTCGTACCGTAGTTTTTATGGGATGCTACCTCTGGTAATCTCGAGAAATCCCCATCTAGCATTTTCTCACAGCGCATCGTTAAAAATCAACTGTTGTAGCCATGCAATATTATTGACAGGGCTACTACTTGAAAGTATTTCCTTTTAATTTCATCTGGGAGATTAGATTTCCATATGATTGATAACCTGTCAATAGCAGTCCATACCTCTCCTCTGCTTACGTTGACATCATATTTGGTAGATAATATATATATATATAACCGGACATTGGCCTAGCGGTTAGAGTGTTCGCCAATGGCCCGGGAGACCTGGGTTCAATCCTAGGTCGAGTCATACCAAAGACTCAAAAAATGGTACTTGATGCCTCCTTGCTTAACACTCAGCATTATAAGGTACGGATCAAGGGTAAAGTGGAGCAATCCAGGGAAAGGAGTCGCGCCCTCCCCTACACCTTGGTGTAGTAAGCTATCGAAAAGGGAGCCTTCGGGTCACTCTTGACTATGGTCGCCAACTTTACTATATATATATATATATATATATATATATATGAAATGGTTTTCAACTCCTTTTATATATGTACTTGCACGAAGAATTCACTGGACAATAATTTTCATCGAATACAGTGTCCTGTGTATGTTATTATTTTACTCCTTATGATTTTTTCACACCAGCATTAGCTGGTGGTCTTTTACTCGAGTCTGACTGATACCAAGTCTCCTCGGGTCCCCAGGACACTTCTCAGTATTCTGGCCGATCTCAACAATGCTGTAGTTTTGATTGTCTCTTGGGGACCGTTCCAAGTTAGCTAATTACAAAAAAGTTGCGGAGCATGAGGGTTACAGTGATACCTATATCACTGTCACCCTCATGCTCCGCAACTTTTTTAGTTCTCTAACAAAGTCCAAGTATTTGTCTCGTTTTCTTTGCTTTTCACTATGTGGTTCGCCGGGACAGCAAAATCCACTATTCGGCAAGTTTTCTCATCCTTGTTGATTATCATTAGGACAGGTCTTCATGCCGGGATGAGATGATCTGTTTGTATCTCAAAATTTCAGAGAATCTTATGCATCTCGTTCTTCAGGACGTGCATATACCATTTGGTAGTATGGTAAAATTTCAATTTCTTCTGCGATTCCCACTCCGCCCAGTCGATTGGGGCAGTAAAACACACCGACTGCATCTCTGCAGAGAGATAAGACGTCCCCAACAACGAGTGCCCTGGATATGATATTAAACAATCTAATGGTGAGGCTCCAGTTTTGGGGAATATGGTATACCCATTCATTTCCTCTGTTCACAGGTCCACTCTAACTCAGAATGGTAGCATCTATCTATGGATCAAATAGGACTGTTTGATATTTAAACTGAGTGCAAACAAATGATGTAAGTTAAATCAAATTGTTAGATACAAGTGTTTGACCATTTAAACTGTGTATAAACAAATGGTTGAAGTTTAATTGAATTGTTAGCGGTACATACTGTAGAGGCCACTACTCTAATGTGCAGAATAACTTGAAACCATTTAATTGTGTGCAAATAAAACTATTAGTGTGGAATACATGAAATCATTTACCTGTCTGCAAAATCGAATTATTGGTATTACAAAGCAATACTTGGAATCATTTGATTGATTACAAATGAATAAATCGTGTTGAATACAATTAGTGTTAAATAGCACTTCTGAAAACCACTTCACTGTGTGCAAAGAAATGATAATATTAAATAGAAATGTTTGTGCTAGATCGCAATGATTGAAACCATTTAACTGTGTGGAACAAGAGCAATATCTATGGGCAAAGAAATTAGTTCTAACACATTTAAAGATAAAATTCCTGTTGTTATATGCCGGGTCTGGTTTTCATTTTTTATTTTTAACTTTTTGAGCTTCCATATATATTTAGAAACCATTCGGGCCGTTTTCCTTACTGGTAATCGATAGTTTATGGAAATGGCTCGTTTGTTTAAAAATAAAATTACCGACAAACTATTTACTCGCAAATGATATATTTATAGCCATTCAAATGAGTGCAAACAAATGACTGATGTTAGATTGTTAGTGTTACATACAAATAATTAATAGTAACTAGAATTATTAATGTGGGAAATACTTGAAACACTTTAACTGTGAAAAGAAATGAGTTCAGGCTCGTTTAAAAATGTTATTTACAAAATGCGTTTACAAATCATATATCTAATATATATGTCTAAAGAGGATTTGGCATTAAATAACGATCAAGGGTTGATATGCCATTAAACCCAACCAAACCAAACAATTCCCAATGGATCACCTTCTCCACCCAGTCGTTTCTAGTCTTATACTCCCTTTCCGCTAGTTTGCTACATTCGCTTGATATGTGATTAATGGTTTAGCCTATCACCACGTAATCTATACTTGCTATTATGTCATTTATTATCGATTTTTCGCCTTAATATAATTGGTCCTTATGGCGTTGTTTTGAACTGCAATTAGAAGAGATTCAGTTTTCTTTAAAGGTTTCTCTTTCCTAGCTGTGTCCATGTTTTCTCGCGTGAGATTTCGACAGTTTGTATCATTATTATCATTATTATTATTATTATTAGTAGTAGTAGTAGTAGTAGTAGTAGTAGTAGTAAGTTGGAATAATTTCTTAAAACCAGATCATTTGTATTCAATGGGAATACTTGAAACCATATAACAGAGTCCACTTGGTATTAAGAATAAATACTTGAAGCTATGCTTGTTTAGAAATGATAATTATCATTAGTTACTTGAAACCATGTAACTGCAAGCATGCATAAGATCGATTTCGGTATTAAATAACTTCAAAAGGGTTGACATGCCAACCAACCAATCAAATCAAACTAAAATAAACAAAACAATTAAATAAATATATTGAACCATTATACATCACTTCTTAACTCTCTCTCTCTCTCATATATATATATATATATATATATATGCCTCCCGCATGAATACGATGCGACAGAGGGTCAATTTTTATGCGGAGTTTAACAAGTTTGAGTTCAGACTCTTCCTTCTCCGAGAACGGTTGTAATATCAAGGTTGGACGACTCAGTCTGCTTTGCTATCAATTCATGTCTGGAGAGAGAATAATTGCATTCATACCTTAATTAGATTTGCCAAGCCCATTTCCTACAAACGCATTCGTGGTGTAATCGTTATATATATATCTTCAAAAAACCCAAGAATCGGTCACATTAAGATAAATTTATTTCCATCCTGTAAAAAGCATTGCTATAAATCAATACACTAAAAACAATTAACAGGACTTACTTCAGATCAAACAAGAAATAGAATTCAATTTCTTGTTTAATCTGAAGAAATCCTGTTAATTTTAAATCAATGCAATAAAAGAAATTAACAGGACTTCTTCAGATCAAACAAGAAATGGAATTCCATTTCTTGTTTGATCTGAAGAAGTCCTGTTATTTTATTTATTTATTTTTTTTTTTTAGCATCGATTTATATCAATGCTTTTAACAGATGGAAATAAATTTATTATCTTAATATGACCGATTATTGTTTTTTTTAAGAGAAAATTATTTGCTCAGAGGATTTTTATTTACATTGAGCTCTTTACCAGGATTATTTAAATCTAATATTTTATTGGTCCTGATTGGAAATATTCCCTTCTCCGGATTTACTGGATTGAATAATATATATATCTTCACAGACGAGGTCTACCTGAAAAGTAACAGAGCAGGGTGTGCTGTGTGAGCTATGGACGAAAGAGGGATAAGCAGATTGTGTTATCACCTAACATGGTATCTTGGCAATATATAATTGTAATTTTTGCTTTCTGAAACCATGGCATTTTTTTCACATACTTTTATTTACACCTTCTCCTTTTCAAGTTATTCAACTATGAACACTGAAGAACAAACCATGGACTCCAAACAACCAATAAACCTGAAATTTTTGGTTGGAGAGAACTCAGTTACAAGTACTTGAAATGCCAGTACATGAAAAGAACATCATGTTGTGCACACGTGCTTTTCAGTGATACAAGAGGTTTAAAGAGAAGCACGAGGAATGAACGATGACTGCAAGAACGGGAGCCGTTCAGCAAGCCGGACTGAGGTCATTGTCGAGAGTGTAAAGCAGGTGGTGTGTAGCGATCGTAGGTTGACTGTTTGAATGATCGCAAGTCAGCTGAACATGAAATAATTTAGCGTAAGTACAGCTTCAATGTCAAAACTGTTCTATTCAAAAAGAAAAAAAAAGGGTTTTGCATAAGTACGCAATTTAGTTCTATTTGACACATAGAAAGGACCCTATCAGGTACTACCACTCCGGCCAGAGTGGACCTGGGAGCGATGGCAATGAAGGGTACTCTGCATTCCTCAAAGCTGGACTGCTACATCGTTGTAAGCAAATTTAAACTTCGGTCTTGCTATTACTTTCATTTTCGGATCAATATCCTTAGGAAAAGTATGAACCCTTTTATCTCCCCCTCCCAACAATGGATTAAATTGTTCAACTACTTTCTTCAACAAGAATGGCTATGGCATTGAATAACCCCCGAAAAATATGACATTAAACAAAGAAATCAAACATATATATATATGTGTGTGTGTGTGTGCTTTTACATATATGTATATAAGTATAAAATAGGATAAAATCTTATACTACTCTGAGTTCCACGTTGTCGATATTCATCACGTCTGAGGTCTGTTGAGTTCAATTGAATAAATAGTTTATTTATAAATGGTTTATTTTCAAACTATACATATATATATATGAACTAATTTTGAATTATGAGTTTGGTATAATATCTAGTTTCTAATTGAGAGAATTTTAAACTTACCTTCAAATTTTTATCTTTGCGAAAAAAAATTACAAAAAAATTGCTCGTGTATCAAACTTGATCTATCCAAATATATTTCTTTAAAGCAGTGATAGAAACATTTTTGAAACCCTAGTTATCTCCCTTATTCCCCCCCCAGCTGTGGCTTAAAGATTACTTATACTCTTTTTCTACAAAGATGTCTTTGACATTAAATAACGCATGAAGTTTGATAAGCCATTAAACAAAGAAGCAAAACCGATCTAATTCTCGTCAGCAAAAAACATGATATTCCCTTTAAGTTGCGGGCAAGTACACGTGACCAAATGGCTAAGATACTGGAATATGACCTCGAAGAAAGTTAGCCAGAAATTCAGTCATACAATTACGTTTACTTTTAGGCTATTACTTTTAGGAAAGTTATGAACCCCTTTATCCCTACCAAGTATGGGTTAAATTGTATCACTGTTTTTTTTTTTCTATAAGGAAGTCGAATAACTCACAAAGGCTGATATGCTATTGAACAAAAAACCCGAAAGCTACCACTTGTTTTTGATCTGGGAAATATTTGGCCAGTTGATAATTCCTGACCCAGATTGGCGTCATCTTTTTGAGTAACATCACCCCGTGTAAACTGCAATACAATTAACATCTTTATTATAACCTACAGTTTCTTCATTTACAAAGAGAACATCCCTAAATGACCTACGTTCGAAAAGAGAGCCTAAAAGATTCACTGACGCAGAATGAATTCCCAAAGCTTTTAAAAATTCATCAGCTTTTGTTCTGACCTTTCGTTCTTTTTCTTTTAGTTTTAATACGCTGACTCAAGGAATTGTTTTTATTTTTATTTAGGATTCTTGTCAAGTCTTTCTGTAATACTGACCAGATTCACAGCCACTCTAGCCATAATTTATACGCTTAAGACCGTTTTTGAAGACACCAAAATATTATTTCCTAAGCTTTAATGAGTCTATCAGATTGTTTGAGTGATTGAATTTAATGGCATATCAACCTGTCTATAGTTATTTCATGCCTCAAGATTAGGGAATAGCATTCATTGTTCATTGATATTTATATTTTTTCTATGGTTGTTTCTTAAGAGTCATTTTTATAGGAACATAACTGGGACAATCAATTAAGGTCAGAATCAATCTAGGAGTAATGGCACTAAAAGAGTATGCCACGCCCCACACGGCTTCAGAACTAAAGCCTTACCATCAGATGCAGTTTATTGTCATACTCAGAACACGTATTTTTTATGTGCGGGGTGAGGACACTTACCCTTCTGTGGGAATACAGTCAGCGTATTCTAAGCATCGCCAGCAGAGCATGAGCCAATCTAAAGAGTCAGGTTGCTTATAGTATGTGCAGTTTTTAAATGGTTATCCATGTAAGCAATGAACCGGCTCATTGCTACCTAACCGGTGATTTAGGAGCAATTGGTGTTTTAAGCGTGTCTCGACTATAAACAATTCTTATCATATTAGTCAAAAATTTCATTGTTAACTAAAAATAGCAGATATATTATTATTAATAATTTTGACTTGTACTATTCAAATACAGGACTAAATTACTTAAAGAAAGTATCATCAAAAATCATATTCTGATAATTTTCCGTTACAGAGATCAACATTAAGAGATGGACTGTTTGCTTATGAAATAACTATTCTAATTTTTTTACTGGCGGTTTTAATTCGATTTTATATATATATATATATATATATATATATATATATATATATATATATATATATATATATATATATATATATATATATATATATATATATATATATAAGTCCTCGTGGTGTAATGGTCAAAGCGATGGACTGAGGAATCGTAGTAAGAGAGTTCGTACTCCAGTCACGCTATTACGTTCACTTTCGGGCAAATACCCTTGGGAAAGGTATGAACCCCCTTATCCTCCCAGCTATGGGTTAAATAGTAACACTACTGTTCTTCTAGGAGAATAGTTTTGGCAAGGTTGATATGCCATTAAACAAAGAAACCATCAAACCTATATATATATATATTCTCTTCACGTCAGTTTAACATCAAAAATCAGTATTCTGAAGGTGGAAATTTACTAAGCTTTTTGCTTAGATGTGGCACAAGGCCATATGAAGGGGGCACCCAATGAGACTCGAACTCACTCGTGTAGGTTTGCTAGTCGAGCTTGCTAACCATTACACCATCAGAGGCGCCCATCAGTATTCTGAAGGTGACTGAAAAACTGTACTTCAGACTGCTCTAAGAGACCTGCTGTCAAATGTACTCTAATGTTTGTTGCTAAGGTCAAAGGATTCAGCAATATCAGCTAAATATGAGATAAAACTGGTATTTTGTATTTGATGAATATACAAAATCAAGACCCTTCTTAACCTTAGTGTATTGATTATCTAAATAATATTAATATCGTTAGTTCGATCCGAACTAGATGCTCCACTATGAAAGCTTTGTTATAACCAGACTAAACTCAACCTATAAATTAACCAGCTATGGGTTAAACAGGGCCAATACTGTTCTACAATATTCTACAAATAATTCTTTGATATTAAATAACACAAAAATAATTCTTTGATATTAAATAACACAAAAGTTTTGATTTGCCATTAAATAAAGAAATCAAACCAAAACCTTATATTATAACTAGAGTAAACTAAACATAATTGCCCACTATTATATCCTGGCCAAACTACCCATTATAGCCATATATTATAAGGATACTTAACTAAACCTTATAGCTCTATAATCAGATTAAACTAACTATTATAGTCATATTATAACCAGACTAAAATCACTTATATAATTCTATATTATAACTAGACTAAACTAACCTTTACAGCCCAATATTATAATCATGCTAAACTAACCATTATAGTACTATATCGTAACCAGACTAACCTAAATATAACAAAAAGAAATCTACACCGAGATACTTTAGTATTCCAATCACACAAGCAATATATTTTGTGTGAGGTGTTCAGATCCTTGTTATGGGCCCAATAACGTTTATCCTTGCCAAATAAAACTGAGATCGGTAAATATTGATACAACATTTGTTTTTATTATGTGTCCGTTTCAATCTTAATAAAAACAAATTTTGTTGTTTTCAGAATTGTATAATGACAATACGTTGTGGAAAAAAATCACTATATATATATATATATATATATATATATGTACGTGTGTGACAAAGCAACTAATGTATACATATATACGTATATATAAGTTACCGTGTCATAGAAGACTACTTAACATAATACAGTTGTAATGGCGACGTGATGCCGATGTCTATTTGCTCTCCAAACAGAAGAAATTAGGAAAAGAGGCAAAAATAACTGTTTCCGGTGGTTGAGGTGGGTGGAGGATGTGACATCGTAGTAAAAAGAGATACATCAAAAAGAAGGGAAGAAAAAAGAAAGAAAGAAAAAGTGGAACAGATAATGTTTTATCAAAAACTAAGAATAATCATTTTAAAATACGTTTTCGAAATATGTGTGACCTTTGCTACTAGAGCCTTCTGTGCGCACGCGTGAACGAACCGATTTTGTAGGAAGTGACAGTGTGACTTTGAATGCACTTCCGTCAAACTAAGCTAAGAAGAAACAACTAATTTGCGCGTGCATATTACATACATCAACCCACACATATATATGCGTATTTATATAAGTAAATACGCGTATATATGTGTGGGTTGATGTGTATATATATATATATATATATATAGATATATGTTGTATGTATTTGTTTATATATATATATACACATACATACATACAACTTATATACATATATGCGTGTGTATTCACACATACACATATAATTGCGTATACACATATATAACGGCGTATATATATATATATATATATATATATATATATAATTATGCTAGTACGTATACAAACACACATATCTATACATATACATACAAACAAATATATATATATATGTATATATATATATAACCGAACACATATGCATAGTTACTTGTATACGCGCACACACACGTTTATATATAACTGTGCATATCTTTGTATATGTTCTTATATATATAATCATATAAGAACATATACAAAGATATACATATAAATACAATCTCAAATATCAGTACACAAGCATATCTGAATATCCATACACTCATGTATACAGGTTTTCTCAATATACATGGGACCCATTTAACTTCCAATAACTCTACTAATTTATAATGTGATAATTTTTTTTTTTCAGATTTGAAAATAGTATAGAATAACAGTTATTTATCCTCGATCACAATACCTTGGACAAGTTAGACAAAATATTTGGCGTCATTCCTTATTTAGAGACAAAATCATTCTTAACTGTCTAAGCAAAATTTCGCAAGAAGTTTAACTTAACAGTTATCCCTAGATAAGCCAAATTTATCGTCGTGTACACAAATTTCAAGCCACAGGGTCAGTAAACAACCTCAACGAGAAGGG
The DNA here is from genome assembly GCA_963585895.1 of Sepioteuthis lessoniana. Classification (NCBI taxonomy): domain Eukaryota; kingdom Metazoa; phylum Mollusca; class Cephalopoda; order Myopsida; family Loliginidae; genus Sepioteuthis; species Sepioteuthis lessoniana. The sequence continues at coordinate 69,469 of CAUZXS010004103.1, forward strand.
TGAAAATCCCAAATCTGACAGGAAGTTGACTGCCAGATGTCCTGACAATGTGGATGCGGTGAAAGATTCTGTCGGAAGGAGTCCGAAAACGTTCCCAAGAACTTGGTCTTTCACGTGCACTGTAGTCAATAAATTTCTGCCCTTGACATCAGGTTTGACCTTTCTGAAGCAATATGATTGCTTTTTAAGATTCTGATGAAAGATGACTTCATGCAATATGAATTATCATTAAACGGTTGCATCTATTTTGAGACACCTCGTACAATATATACTTGAATATAGAAATCTATTCGCACACAAACATAAACAAACACGCACACATACATATGTATATAGATATATACCTGATATGTAGCGTCGAACGTCCTGAATTGTGACATCGAGGTAAACGAGTTCGAACTACAATCATGCTATTCCGTTTACTTTCGAAATAGACCTTTTGGAAAGCTATTGAATTCCCTTATCTAATCGGCTATGTGTTAAATTGTACCTCTTCTGTTCTTCTAAAATTATGACTTTAGCATTAAATAACCCATGAAAGTTGATATGCCTTTAAACAAAGGAACCAAAGGAACGAATATGAACATCTATACGCATATAAACATATAAATACACACGTTTGTATAAATGCATTCACATATACACACAGATGTGTGTGTGTATGCTCACATCTACATTTGAATGTGTCCATAATTAATTGTGTATAGATTAATTATGCATGTCTTTGTATATATAGTTTTGGTGTAGATACATTTGCATAACTGAATCACAGCGACAAAAAGACGCAAATAAATACATACCCAAATACGATATAAAAATAGTACTGAATTTTATAATAAAGAATGGAAAAGAAGAAAAAAGTTTGACAAAAAAAAGTCTGAGAAACAGAAGTTGTGCGGAAAGAAAAAAAACTATGGAATTTGACTATTCATAATAAATCATAATAAAAAGTCTTCTTTTTTCTTCTTCTCGAATGTTTCCCAAAGTAAACATAGACCTCATTCATTTCAGTTCAAATCTATTAGCAACCGACATGTCTTTACACTGTCTTGCTTGCAAAAACACCATTATCTCTTCTGCCTGTCTGTTACATCACCGTTGTTTTTGATAAATGTAAGATTTGAAATGCAAACACTCAATATTTATATTTCAGCTCCCTCCATGCCGTCATTCTGGACGGCATACCGTTTGCGCCATGTAAATCGGGAGCCTGATTAACTCATGAAGCGTAATCGAGACCCGCCATATTTTCGCCATCTGCCGGCGGTACTTTCTTTCTTTCTTTTAGTTTTTCTTTTGTTTATTGTTATTTATTTTTCTTGTACAAAAAAGCACGAGCCCGGCCGATATTAATTTGGGCATGTAGATATTAAAACTTCACCCTCATCTCCATTTTATTTTATTTTATTCTATTTTTGTAGTGCGTACGCAGAGTTTAGTGGGGGGAACGTACGACGAGTCCTAACGTGATGGATGTCAGCCAGATACTCGATCCCCCAATATAAAAACACGCAGCAACAGAAATGTCACCTTCAACCTTGTGAGAAGCTTTTCAATGCAATACGAGATGTTTATACAGAATAATGAATTTTGAATTTCGCTAGTTTGTTAAATTTGCCGGGGAATATTCCCTCCACGGCAATCGGCCCGGCGCCATCTTTTTCCGGAACCCGGTCTGGACTTCTCTAACTCCATAAACCCGGTGATGTTATATCTTAACTGACTATCTTTAAATAAAAAATATTGTACTTAAGCATTTTTATATTTGAAAACTGTATTAAGCACATTATCAGTTTGATTAACTGATTGGTTTTGATGGTAGGTCAACTGTTTAGGGTTGTTTTATGTCTAGAGGTTAGAGAATTATATTCACTGTACGTTTATACAAGGGTTATTCATTAAATAAGGTAAATTTTTTCGAAAGAGTATGCAATGGGAAGCATTGGTTACAATTGCACCTTTTGCAAAGAACTCAAAAACTGACGGGGCCTTTTATGTCCCAGATGATTGTCGGCATGACCTTAACTGACTGCTGCGCAAGGAACTTTTTCTTTACCGGAAAGTCAATGTGTTTCTACTCAATGAAATATCTTTTCGACTCCGGCTCGTAGTGGCAAACCCATGTTTAGTCCATTTATAAACATTTTTAAAACAAAAACATGCTTCTCTGTACACATAATGCACCTTCTGTAAATTTCACTTGGTTTTCACTTCTCAGCCGTTCCCCATTAAAAAATTGATAACAGACTTCTATTTAAGCTTGAATCACTGTTTTATTGGCCGCCATTTTGAATAGCCTTAAAACAAATATTTTCGCGAGATCAAGATATTTTTTGCTAGAAACCGATTCCAAACAACGCAGAGTTTATATTTATGGAAAAAATTAAAAAAAAAATAAATCCCTATATTTATCGTATGACTTTCCTATTTATATTTATTGCGTTGTTGTTTCTTAAAACTTAATTGTACACAGTTATATGGTATCAAGCATTCCCATCTAATTTAAATAATCTGCATATAGTTGCGTGGCTTAAGAATACGAGGATCATTAAATAAGTTTCCAGACTTTTTTCGTTTGGGCACTTTTATTGATAGTATACTAATGAAACTCTAGTTCCCTTCGAAGTAATTTTCTCCGGCTGCAATGCACTTGTTGTACCGTTCCAACAACTTCTGGAAGGCTCCATGGAAGTCCTCTTGTGTGAGCGTGTCAATGACCTTCGTCACAGCCTCTTTCATCTCCTCAAATGTCTCATAACGACAGCCTCTGAGCTTAAGGAATAACCAAAAGTCACAAGGAGCAATGTCTGGACTACAGGGAGGGTAAGGAACCGTCTTGATGCCCATCTTGGTCAAATAGTCTGTCACAAGGATGGAGTTGTGGACTGGTGCATTGTCCTGCCAGAAATGCCACTGATCCGATTTGAAGAGTGCTGGCCTCTTCCGACCGAATCTCTTCCGGAACTCCCTTAAAACCTCAACATAGTAACCCTCACCCTAACCCTTTGGCCAATCAACTCTGGTGTATTGACTTCCTTATTCTTCCCACACCTCTCATCATACCTCACAGGCTCCCTGCCTTCCTTGAATCTCTTATGCCACTCAAAAACTGATGCCCTATTCATGCAAGATGGTCCAAAAGCAGTCTGAAGTATTCCATACGTTTCTGTGGAATTTTTTCCAAGTTTAAAACACAATCTTATTGCATATCGTTCTTCCTCATGTCCAGATTACATTTTTGAAATTCACCAGCTGTGAGAATCAGGCTTTAGTAGGGTGTATTCCAATTGCTGCTGTAGCAGTTCATTTAACGTGAAATCATAAAAATTGGTCAATCATCTCATAAGATATATAGCAATAACTTGCTGAATTTTCAAGAGTCTACGACAATTTTAGATGCCTGTACAAAAAAAACTATTGAATGCACCACGTACCTATCTAATGTAAATAGTTATACAGTTTCAAGTAACTATTTATACTTAATAATAGTCGTTTCTTAGCATACAGTTATATGGTTTCAAGTAACTCATGATAATCCTTAGTAAACAACTAGACATCCAAGTAACTATTCATAATATAAAAATCTACTGTCATAAGGTATTAAGTATTCCAATCGAATACGATTACTTTTTAAACTTATCTACTTGAGCCATAGTGTCATACTCAGGACAATCCTTTTTGGGAGGTCATACATTTCTTCAGGGAATTCAGTCAGCGTATTCTTAGCTCAGTCATCAGGGCAGCAGATTATCAGAAATAACCTCAATAAATATAATTATCATCTGCATTACACTGATCTACATGATACTATCATATATGATATCATATGATATAATAATTCTAATTATGCTTTTAGGTATCTATCAACAGGCAGGATGTGACACAAGGCTAATTTTTAGGCGAAGTAAAGCTGGTTCAAATTCAGAGTTTTCCTTTCCTAGACTGGTTCCTAAACAAAGCTAAAGAACCCAATGTGCCCTACAATTAACTTGTAGATGGAGGTAAGAAGATGGATTCATACCTTTTTCAAGGGTATTAGAAGAGAAATACAGTCTCGGGTCACCCATTCCATTTCATAGGACGATAACCTTTACGCTTAGCACGCACCCTATGTGTGTATATATATATATGCGTACATGTATTTATGCCACCTTAACACCACGGCAGGATGCGACTCAAGTCAATTTTTAAGCGGAGTACAGCTTATGTTCTTTCTTCTTGATCAATTGCAGTACTAAGGCCAAAGAGCCGAGTTTGTGCTCTTATTTACGCACGACTACTTAGTAGAGAGATTATATGATTGTATGTATGAATATATGTAACAAAAACCCAGTAAAAAAATGGTGAATTATAACTAGATTTTTTTTTTAGCAAAATGCTTGAAAACGCTATGAGAGAATAAAGAAATTTTCGCTCCAATTTGCTGCTAAATGATACCTTTTAACAAATATAACAATGAAATACTCATGGGAATTCTTCACTTTTTCAATATCTTCTATTTCTATGATGATAATGCCACTTCTGTATAAGTATTATCATAAATTGCTGTTATGACAGGAACCCAAAAAGTTTCCGGGTCATCAATGTGTAAAATTCTTATTAGAATATAAAGGAATATTTGCTGAATGATGAAAATATTTATCTGTGCAGTTAGGATGAATTTTTGTTCGTCCGGCACAAATGAAAACTAACCACTGCCATTTGTATAAAGTATCTTGCATTTCAAAGTCCCAAATTAAAAGTGATGTTCTTGATTTGATGGATAAAGAGTTATAAGTGATAAGTTTAGAACTTTTCAAAGGTTAAACAATAAATCATAAAGGAAATCGTCAGTAGGTATCAACAAACATGGAAAGAAATTCGTTAAAGATCTTGGGTGACTGATATTATAATTATCATTATTATTCCTTGCTAGGTTATCACGCTAGTGTAAGCTGACTGTCTTTCACTGGAGTCTGAGAGACCGCAAGTTACCTCTGGTCTTCAGGACTCTTCTCAGTATTGTAGCCGATCTCAACAATGCTGTCCTCTGGATGATCTCAATTCTTCCTGACACATTCGGTTGGGGCTACGGAATACACTGACTGCCTCTCTGCAGAGGGGTAAGACTCCCCAAACGAGTGTCCTGGATATGATACTGAACAATCTGATAGTGAGGCTTCAGTAACGTTGGAGTTTTGGGGAATACAGAGTACCCCTTTATAACCACTTCAAATGTGAAGAGAAGAGACTTTATTGTTCGCTAAAAAAATAATAGATATAGAGAGAAAACGAGGAAGTTCCTTCCCATTAATTGTAAAAGAAACAAAGGAATTATGTTTCAATTTTAAAACAAATTGAACAAAGAAAGAAAAAGAAAGAGAGAAAAAAAGTTTTGTTTCTTGAAGGATATAGTTAAACAAAATTGGAAGCGACTCTAGTTTCATTTGGAGGGATGAACCTTATTGTTGACTTGTCATCTTCATGCCTGTATATATATATATATATATTGTTGTTTTTGTAATTTTACTTTCTTTAAAATAAAATATATAAGAAAGGTAGAAATGTAAAAAAAACAAAAAAACAACAACATAACCACGCGTCATATTGTTTGTCCAGATCAGGTCTACTCTGGCTTGGAATGGTTGCACCAGATAGGGTACTATCAATGGGTTGAATAGAAATAAACAGTGTACATATGCTAAACAGAATTGTTTGAAATAGGATTGTTTTTGATATTCAAACTGTGTGCTTATGTTAAACTGAATTGTTTGAAATAAAACTGTTTATATGTATAAAAATGTATTTGACATTAAATGAACTACAATGGTTGATAAGCCATAAAACCAAATCAAATCAATTCTTCCTCTAAACTTTAATTCCTCCAGCCTTTTTTCAAAGCCTTTGAGGAAATTTCCAAGCACTCCATGTACAATTGGTATCACAGTTACCTTCATGTATCACAGATTACTTAGTTCTCTGGAAAGGTACAAATATTTGTCTATCTTTTCACTTTATTTCATTTTCACTCTTTGGTCTGCTGTAACGGCAAAATCCAGTTGATAGCAATTTTTTTTCTTGTTAATTAACTCTGGACTGGTCTTCTGGCAGCTATTTTCTCGAAATCCCTTAAAATTTTATGAGTCTCATTCTCCAGGGTGGATTATAGTTTGTCTATACCATTATTATTATTTACTTATTAAGAGTTTTTTACATCAGTGTTAGCTGATGGTTTTTCATTGGAGTCTGAGTGACAGCAAGTCTCCTCAAGTCTCCAGGACTCTTCTCAGTATTCTGGCCGTTCTCAACAATGTAGTAGTTTGGATGGTCTCCACTCGTCCGCCAACTTCCAAGTCCTCCAGTCCCTTTAGTAATCCTTTAGTTACTGTTCCAAACGCACCAATTACAATTGGTATAATTGTCATCTGCATGTTCCATAGTTTTTTGAAGTCCCTAGCAAGGTCGAGGTACTTATCCTTTTCACATTCTTTCAGTTTTATTCTGTGGTCAGCCGGGACAGTAAAGTCGACAATTTTGCAAGTTGTCTTCTTTTTGTTAATTATTATTAGGTCTGGTCTTCTGGCCGAGATTAGGTGATCCGTGTGTATGTCAAAGTCCCATTGGAGTTTATGTGTGTTATTTTCTAAGACAGGTGCTGGGTTGTGCATATTCCATTATTATTATTTGTTTGTTTGTTATATAATCTTGAGCATCTACCCTTTTTTGCTATTGTCTCACATCAGCTTTAAAAAAAGAATCTTTGCACAGAACATATCAGTACAATATCTATGTACAGATCAAGTTCTGTTGAAAAATTCAACAGATAGTTCCCCATAATGCCCTCTAAAATTACTTTTCTCCAAATTATTTTTGAAACCATCAAATTTAATCTTAATTTAATAAACAAAAAATCAAATTGGTTAATAGACTTAGTTTTTGAAATCTATCTTGACTGTAAATTTTGAGTTTGCGGCGAAATATTTAAAAAGTCTACCATAATTAGAAATTCCATTAATTATTTTGAAAATTTAGATCAGATTACCTCTCATTCTTCTTTCTAGTAAAGCAGATAATCTTTATTTCTTCACAATCCTATCCATTTTTTTGTTGCTGATAATAACATTTATGGCATTTTCCCTGATTATATTATTTGTAATATTATTTTGCTATTAATATCCTTTATAAATTCATTTTAGCTGATCGTATCATTTATAATATCATTTTTCGGACAATATCATTTTCAATGTAATTTTTGCTTATAATATAATTTTTCAGATTATATCACATATCATATTTGCTGAACATGCAATCTCTATCATTTTTGTTGATAATATCATCTATAATATCATTTTTGCTGATCATACTATTTTTAACATCATTTTTATGATAATATAATTTGTTATATAGTTTTTGCTCGTAATTTGATTTATGATATTTTAGCTGAGAATATAATTTATATAATTTTCAACGATAATACTATTTATATCCTTTTTTTAATGATACCATTTATAGTATACTTTTTATGACACAGCTATTGCTTGAAAAAATCCCGTTTTATTTTATTGGAGAGATCAGATTTCCATATGATCGATAACCTGTCAATAGCAATCCATGCTTTCGCTATGTGGAAGTGGATATCACTTTCAGTTGATGAGATATTGCGGCCGAGGTATGTGAACTGGTTTACAAATCTTAGAGGTTTGCCACTTAAAGTGGAGATGGCTCCTTGAACTTAATGAGTTCAAATGATAAGCTAATTATATATAAAGTACCGTCTCATTTTTTAATTTCTTAATTTATTTTGTCGTGGATTGCTTTCAACAATCTTTAACCAAGCAGTACCATCATCCCCACCGTAATATAATGAAACACATGCTCGAATATTTCGCGGGAAGAATAAAATTGAACACGAAAGCCTGAAATGCTAATTTTTTGGGAAGAATCTCACAAATTTATATTTTTGGCATGGTTATGAAGCCATGTAATAATGAATTAAATTTTTTGGTATGCACCGGTCAGCAAACGCACCCCCCATACACACACACACATATATATATATATATATATATAACCACATTGTATTTTATATATGATAAGTTCATAATTTGAATTCCTTACGTTATCTTACGAATGTGAGATAAGTTATTTGCCAAATAGATCTTATAAATGAAAAAATAAATCCTCTTTGGTCTTGTTGTCAGTAAATTGTGCATATAAGAGCAAACTCTACATACAACATATGTTCAGAAGTTATAACGATGTAAATTTCCCACCTTACAAGGAAATATATCATGTTCAGGCAGTAAACTAACCGTAAAAAAATTAAGTGAATGGATTAATTAACAATTTTTCTCTTAATTAATTTAAACTTCCCAATCAAGATCTGATTTTACTAGGATATTTACATTTTAAAAATATTTTCCGAAAATTATGTAATATATATATATATATATATATATATATATATATATATGCATTTTAAATGTGTCAAAGAATCAAAGGTTCTAGAGAGTCATATGCTCTATCATGGATATTCAGCACTCTTTCTTTATAGATACGACAAACTATATATATATATATATATATATATATATATTGTAGCTAGCAATGTCACAATGTTGTTGGCTTGGGTAATAAATGATATCTAATAACAGGCGTTTTTATTGTATCCACAAGAAATAAGAAAATCCTGGTATTTTTTACTTTTCATGAGAAGTTTTTGGAGAGTACTTGTTTATTGTGTATTATTGTATCTATGACTGCTTTAATATTAGGCTTCTTTGAAATATATTTCGTAAAATAGTTTCAGTTTAATATAACTGTTCACATGAAAATTTTACTGATTGTACTAACAGCGAATATATATATATATATATATATATATATATATACATATATACACCCGACCACTCTTTCTTGATCAGGATGTGACATATGGTCAATTTTTAAGGGGATTACAGTTGGTTTGGATTCAGAGTTTACTTACTCTTCTCGACTGACTGCCTTACCAAGGTTAAAGAGCCCAGTCTGCCCAACCATTTACCTATAGCTGGGAGGAAAAAGAGAAAGAATTGTCTTTTCAAAGGGCATTAGTGTAAAGTGAAACGCAAGCACTTTCGTCCAGGATTTGAACTAGTCACCACTTTTATAACCGTTACATTAAGTGCGTCTCCCCCAATAGTGGACACGTACCATTACAGATAGAGATTCAGTGGATGATCGAGTCTCTACCGTACGTTTAAATCAGAATATATCTATGACGGTGAGTCAAAAAGTATTGCCTTTTTCTTTAGTATAGGGATAATTACCGACACAGGAACATGTATTATACATCAAAATGAAGCTGTCCTCTGTGAATCACATCCCTACTTCTTAACGTAGTCACCGTTTCTCTCAATAAAAATGCTCCAATTTCGTATGAGAGCGTGTATCCCTGCCTCGTAAAATTCTGTTGACTGTTCTCTGAGTCACTTCATCACTGCAGTTTTCACTTCCTTATTAATGGCATAATGTCTGCCTCTTAAACCCTCTTTCATGTGACTGAAGAGATGATAATCTGAAGATGAAAACTATTGTTTTGTAATTTAGAATTAATCGTAAAAAATATTCTTAATTTTTTTGAGGATTAAAAAAAATCTTGAAACGTTTCAAACCAAGGAATACATTTTTTTAAAATACTATTTTAAATGCAAACACAAAAATAGAAATTGAAACACGAAAAGTTTTACAGTTTTGATTCTTAAATTCTTTTTTATTGTAAGAATATTTTTTTCTTTTTATAGTTCCTACCTATAATGTTACATATTTAGAAGGTGAAAAAGAAAAAATGACAAAATTAAACCAAAACGCTGTTTATCAATAACTCAAAAACTGATTTTTTAAAGAAATACTTTTTCATGTTTCTTAGAACAAAATATATTAATTATTAATCAGTGTAACTCAAAAACTTAAAAAAAAAAACTATTTATGGAATAAACGAATACTTTCCATCTGAATTAATACACAAAATGTTCTACCTAAAAATAAGGACATTTTTTTATTCTTAGCTTTTTTATTGTTACATTTTTATTGGATTAAAAAAAAAAAATCAAACGAATACATTTTTATCATTGTAACTCAACAGGAACTAAAGAAATGAATTTGATTTTTTTCATTAATTAAAAAAACTCAAGGAAAATAGACTCATAATAATGTTTCAAACTCTGCACGAATTTAAGGTTATAATTTTTGGAATAATATTCTGAATGTAAACAAAAAAAAAAAAAAAAAAAGAAAAAAATTCCTGAAATAAAGAAATATTTAAATACGTGAATTCTTAGATTCGTTTTTAATTAAATTTTATGAGGGTAAATAAAAATTTGAATTAAAACTATGCAACTTTCCTGAAAATTATTAATTATCAATTGTTCTGTAACTGAGCATTAATTGTAAAAATTAAATCTTACAGGAGGCAAAAAAAAAAAAAAAAAAAAAAGAGACGGTTTTAAACCTTTCACCCGAATAAGGTTACAAATTTTTGAATGATTTTAAATGTAATCAAAACACGAATTTAAAAAAAAAATTAATAAATCATAAAATAAAAGAATACTTTCATTTTAATTAACAGGCGAAATTTTTCAACTTCATAAAAAGGACACACCTTTAGTTCTTACGATTACTCCGTAAAATCCTATTTGTCTGCTCAAGGACCTGGTACTTCTACTTAGGCTCCCACCCACCACCATGGGTTGAGTTCTCTAATGGGGAATTTGCCAGCTGCCACAAACGCTGATATGCAGTAACTCTTCTGAAGAATTGATCATTCCATGTAGCTGGTAACGTATATGTAAAAATATGTACGTAAAAATTCCTTCACTTACGCTGAGAATGACGATGTCTCTGAGGTAAGATGTCTGACTGATATAAAGTCAGCCGGGTCTCGATCCCAGCTAGAAGCAACTCGCCGGTCGAGTCACACAGAAGAGTTTTGATACAACGAAACAGTCTCTCTATGGACAATATATATGCAGATAAGAAATGTTTTCAAGAAAAAGTGCTCAGTGCTGCTACAGCAGAGTAGGTATACAACTCGAAATTTTAAAGGATTCGTTTCTAAATAAACTGACTACGACGAAAGACATCTGAAGAAGGCCGAAGAGAACAGCAGCCAAAGTAATGCGTGTATAACAATCTATACGATGGCCCGAATCATATAAATAATCTAACTATATTTTATATGTTTGCAATTCCTATAAAATTCCCATGTGGCGTACACAATCGACAGACAGAAACACACACACTTACACATATATACTTTAACTTTATAATGAGTTTGAACTCTGGAAAATGCAACAGAGATTTCGGCGTACAATATTAATAGGAAAGTGGTGAAAATAAAGTCTTAAAGAAAGTAGGATATAGTATGGAATAGGTTAAAAGATAGACGAGTTATCGTTCTTTCTTTCCTCTTAGAGTATATATAAACATTCTTCTCCCTTGAAACTCGTGACATACACTTTGCACTCCGAAGTAAGTAGGTGGGAACTACAGTGTTATTATGTAGAAACTGAATCCATATTTGTGTCTTTGTGTTTTCTCACTTTATTTTATTTAATTTTTTTTCTTGCTTTCAACTATCAGCTTGTTCTTTTCAGACAAAAAAGTAAGGTAACTGCTTTCTATCGTATGATGGTCCTTCGAAGTCAATGTTCTGCTTGTCACTTTGCATTTTTATTAGTTTGTCAAACATGAATCAGTGAATAAGGGTTGGTGCTTGGCAAAGTCAATAAAAACACATGTTTTTTGCGGCATTGTGCACTGCCTCCGTAGGAGACAAGCGGCCGGAGGCTAGAAATGGGGGTTGAATGGAGAGAAAGAGAAAGAAAATGAAGCGACAACGTGTGTGTGTGTGTGTGTGTGTGTGTGAAGATGGGAGATAGAAAAAAGACAAAAACGTCAAGAAAGAGAGAGAGAGAGAAAGGGGGGGTTAAAAAAGAGGACGCAGGAAAAATATTTAGGAATATAGAAAAATATGAAAAAATAAATAAAATTACAAAGATGGAATGAATAACAGATAAGTTTAAAAGAGAAAAAAGTTGTTTAAAAGGAGAAACGGAATTTAAGAAAAGAATGAGAAAATTATACGAAAAAGAAAAACTGGAAAAATTGAAACAAAATTTTAAAAACCAGACAAAGAAAAATAACAAGTAAGCTAAAGTGTCATACCACCATAGAGCAGTGGTTAGCGAGTTAAACTAGTGAAATATTGCTACTGAAATGGATTTTATTCTCATTGAGTGTCATAAATATTTAGCCTTGTGGCAGATTAGGCAAGAAACAAGTATCACCAATGAATAAGTATATCGCAATATTTTTAAAGAAATATGTTACGCTTTCAAAATCAATATCGAACTCTAATTACATCAAACAGTTTTAAAACAGAACGCTATTAACGGAAATAAAATGTTGAAAGCTTTCTCTTTTTCGTTTCACTTAAAAAATAAAACTAAAATTAATTTAATTCATAAGATACATCACATATTAGCCGCCCTGATGATAGTTTAATGTAAAAACCGAAACATTTTACGTTGGCAATTAATACGATAAATGAAATAATTATCTGAATACCTTGATTTTTCATATTTACACTTACACACACACACAAACAATATAATTTTTTCCTTTTTTATGGATCCAATAAGAGAAAAGTATATAATTCAAAATGTTTCTTTTTTTCCTCTACACGTGTTTCTGACTTCAGAGTCATCTTCAGGGGGTTAATGATTTACTGGGCGCTCCCTTGGACTTTTATAGTAGCGATTGTTTTCATAGGGTTGGGGTTCTTCTCAACTCTAGGATCCGTGTCAGTGAATGTCCAGATGAAAACCTTTGGATGGGTATTTTTTGTGTGTGTGCGTATGTTTACAAGAGTGTATTCTGAGTGTCTGTGTATATGCATGAGTGTTCGTGTCCATATATGTATATATACTTTCCTGATTTTTCCCTCTTTATTTTTCTTATTCCCTAAATAATCTACGATAGTCGATATGCCATAAAAGCCTATCAACGGACAAATAACTTCAACAGGACATTCACAAACACTGGTTCTGGAGTCGAGAAGAACCGCAGCCCTATCAAAGCAATCGCCACAACAAAAGCCAAAGAGAGCGCCCAGATCAATCATTAACTTCCTGAATACGACCTTAAAGTTAGAAACACGCGGTAAAGTAAAAAAAAATAAATAGATAAATAAATAAAATAAACAGACCAAAAAAATATGAAACCAAATTCACTTGCGGACCTATTTATTCTAAAGTATATATAAGTAGTAAAGTTGGCGACCTTAGTCGAGGATAACCCGAAGGCTCCCTTTTCAATAGCTACAATACCGATGTGTAGGGGAGGGCGCTACCCCATTCCCTGGATTGCTCTACTTTACTCTTGATCCTTACCTTATAATGCTGAGTGTTAAGCAAAGCGGCATCAAGTACCATTTTTTGAGTCTTTGGTCTCCTGGACCATTGGCGAACACTACTTATTCGGCCAATGGCCCGGTTTATATATATAATTTTTTCAAGTTTTTCTTGGGAAATATCAATCAAAATAAAATTTATCAGGTATCAGTTATTACCAAACTCGACAGCCTTGATTGATTGATTGAGTTATTGAGTGAGAGATTTTAACGGCATGTCAAGTCGTTTAGAGTTAACTCATACCTTGAGGTTTGGGAATCATGTTCATTGTCCGGTTATATTTACATTTTTGTGTTGTTTCTTTAAAAAGTTTTAGACAGATATATAACCAACAATCTTATACAAATAATTTGCAGACAGTCGCATGGTTTCAAGTATTCCAATATAATAGTAATAATTACATGGTTTCAAGTAATCATTTCTACTTAATAATACTTTAGTTTTGTTTCTTTGATCTAATGGCGAATCAACCTTAGGTTATTTAATGCCAAAACCATCTGTGTAGAGGAACAGTAGCGGTGCTAACATAACTGGCGACGGAATAAAGAGGTTTATACCTTACTCAAGAGCATTAGTCCTAAAATGAGCGTAACAGCATGATTAGTATTCGAACTCTCTACGATATCACAGTCGAGCGCTTTAGCCACTACTATACCACAGGGTCTTTCCTTGATAATGTCACTGGTTTGCACACAGTTATATGGTTTAAAATAACTAATAATAATAATCCTTCGTAAATGATTATAGTTTCAAATAACTATTCTTAATATAAACACTCTACAGTTATAGAGCATCAAATATTCCTATCGAATACGAGACATTTTTACATAAATCTTTTTGATCCATAGATGGGACTACCACTCTGAGTCACAGTGGACTTGGGAGTAATTGCAATGAAGGATTACTCCACTCTTCCCAGATCTCTAGTCTCACAATCAGATGTATTTGAATGTCTTACCTGGAACATTCCTAATATATATTTATATAATTTTATTCATTTATTTTACTAAGGACGGATTGCAATTTTACTTTTGGTTTCAGATTTATTGATTGATTTTAATAACATGTCAACCTATCTGAGGTATTTTGTGTTAGGGAATCGTATTCATTGTACATTCAAATTGACACTTTTAGTGTAGTTGTTTCTTAAGAAACTACAATTCAATGTAAATATGAACGTACATTCACACTATTCCTTAAGTTCTCGGCATGAGATAACCCCACACAGATTGGCATGCCATTAAAATCAATAAATCAGAATCAATCACTTCGGATCAGAATAGATCTGGGAGTAATGGCAATGAAGAAGTACTCTATGTTCCGCCGATCTCCTGAATTGAAGCCTCACCATAAGATGTAGTTTGGAGTCATACCAATAATTCTCTCTTGAGACAGTCTTCTGCAGGAGATACAGTCAACATAATCTAAGCATCACCAACCAGAGGATTTTTACAGAGTTCCAATGCTAGACATTTTGGTAATAGATTCTTGATGACAAAATGTTTCGCTAGAAAAATTAAAATCCTAACTTATTTTGAAGAAAATTTTATTTTTAAAATATTGGTATTGATGTTATGGGTGATACTGCAGATGGCTCGCTGTGGAATAGGAGTTATCGTGCTAGCCTCATAAACTAGGACAACTATAGTGAGTACGATTCTCACTGAGTGTCCCTCACTTGTAACCTTGAAATCAGTTACGCCAGAAATAGTTTGATTTTCACTGAATTAGGATTTGAACAAGGAAGTTTAAGAACATCATTGAAAAATAATAATAAGGACTAGAAGTTCCACCAACCTGTTGTGTTCCTTCTGTTATAGTGGTCCAAGAATCGTTTCGCTTTAGAAGGAAGTGAAGTGACATTTCGTAGTCATCTTCGTTATATCAAAGACTTGGATGATTAAAAAAATGCGAATACAGTCCCGTAAAAATAGCATTCAGACTATTGTTCAAATGCTGGGTTAAGGTTGCATATATATATATATATATATATATATGACAATGTTTGTAATTGATAGGTAAACAGACTCACAGACATCACCAATTAATTATAGATAGATGTGATCAGATTGAGAGTTTTTTGTTTGGTTCCATTGTTTAGTGGCATATCAAGCTCCTTGGTTTATCTAATACAGAGGTACTATTTAACCCATAGCAGTGGGGTTGAGGGGGATTCATACCTTTTCTAAGGTTATTAGTCCGAAACTGAACGTTATAACACAACCGGTGTTCCAACTCTCTTTTTGCAGTCTGGGACGTTAGCCTCTACACCACGGAGACTCACAAGGGATAGATAGATATATAGATCAAACTGAGATCGATATGAGCCCTTTCTGAGAGAGAGAGAGAGAGAGAGAGAGAGAGAGAGAGAGATATTTCTTCCGTGTTAATTAATACCTGATTGGTTTCAAAATGTAGATAAATACGAGAAAGACGATAAAATAAAGATAAAAGGTACAAAAGAAAATCAAGAAGTTTAGATTTACACGGAAAAAGTAAAATAAAATTGGATGATGAAAAAGGAGGGAGAAAGAAGGTTAACGGTTCGATTACAATAGAAGCGATATAGCAAAATGAAAGACAAGAAAAATAAGTCGTATGAAAAAGATGTTAAGAGGATTAAGTGACATGAGTAAATAATACCAATAGAAAAGAACTCCACCTCCACGACCACTAAAAATAAAAATAATGAAGAGGACGAAGAAGAGAAGAAATAACGAAAAAAGAACCGAGAAAGAAAAATGTAAAATGTGTCAAAATATGAAGTGGGCAAGGCAAACTACCATTGCAGTAGTTTGTTTACTTAGGCTTAAGATGTTATGTTTTCTACTCGGCATGGTTCTTTTGCATTGCCGCTTTGTCTTGGATCATTAAGTTATTGCGCTCCCTGGCGGAAGTTATCATTGACAAGGCAGATAACCACAAATTGGGGATAAAACGGATAAAATCCACTGACGCATGCGCATCAAATGGTGACAGTAAAAAAAAATGATAAAAGAAAAAATGACGAAAAGTAAGAAAAAAGAACAGAGAGAGAGAGAGAAGAAAAAGAATTAAGAAGAAAGAGGAAAATATTTAAACATGAAGATAAAAAGGAAAGAAGAGAGATCAGGAATGAAAGAAGCCAATATATAAAAGAAAAAAATCGGAAAAAGAAATGAAATATATAAATGGAAATGAAAAAAGTGACAAAACGAAAAGAAATTACAAAAAATGTAAACGAGAAAGGAAGTATAAAACAGGAATGAAAACAAGGAACAAGACTAGAATAGAATTTGAATGATGGAAAAGAAAATTTAAGGAGAAAAGAAAAAAAAAGGAAATATGGAAACAGGAATTGATAAAAGGGACAAGAAAAAATTATGAATGACGAAAGAAAGACTTACAAAAGTAGAAAAGAAAAGAAAAGAAAAGAAAATATAGAAACAGGAAGGGGAAAAAAGACAAGACAAAAAGAAATTATGAATAACGGAAAGGAATTTTACAAAAGAAAAGAAAAAGAATGAAAATATAGAAAAGACTAAAAAAGAAAAAAAGAAAAATGAAATAAAATATAGAAATAGGAAGGGAAAAAGACAAGATGAAACAAATTATGAATTACAAAAAGGAAATTTTAAAAAAGAAAAAAAAGGGAGGAAATATTAAAACAGGAATAAAAAAGGGACAAGAAAAGCCATTACGAGTAATGGAAACGAAACTAAAAAAAAAAAAAAAAAAATGAAAGAAAATATAAAAAAAGAAATGAAAAAAAAGGACAAGATGAAAAATAATGAATGACAGAAACGAAGGAAAGTTAAAAAAAAAAAAAAAAAAACAAATGTTGAAACAAGAATGAGAAAAAGGCCGGACAAAAAAAAAAAAATGCATGAAGCAAAAGCAACTTAGAAAACAAAAAAGAAAGGAAATATAAACAGAAATGGAAAAAAGTGACGATATGATCAGAAATTTTGAATATCGAAAAAAAGTCTTATAAAATAAAAAAAAAAAAAAAAAAAAAACATAAAAACGGAAACGAAAAAGTGAAAAAAAGTTTTGAATAACGGAAACGTAACTTTAAAAAAAGATGAAACAAAAAAGGAAGAGAATATAGAAACGGGAATAGAAAAAGGGACATGACGAAAAAAATTATAATTGGTTGAAACGAAACTATAAAAAAAAAACAAGAAAAGAAAGGAATGGAAAAAAAAGCATCAGACGAAAAAAAATTACGGATGACAGAAACGAAACTTAAAAATGAAGAAAAGAAAAAAAAAAGAAAATATTGAAAGAAGGACAAGACGGAAAGAAATTACGAATGAGGGAAAAGAAACTTTAAAAAGAAGGAAAGAAAAAGAAAGGAAAAAAAATTACGAATGACAGAAACAAAACTTTAAAAAGAAGAGAAGAAAACGAAAAAAAAAAAATGAGCAGGAATGGAAAAAAAGAACAAAACGAAAAGAAATTTCAAATGACAGAAGTAAGATTTACTAAAGAAAAAAATTAAAAATATAGAAACAGAAATGGAAAGGAAACTTACAGAAGTTGGAAACAAAAAAGTAAGCCAATCTATTACTAGAAACAAGGAATAAAACGAAAAGTAATTATGAATGAGAGAAGAAAGACTTATTAACGAAGGCAAGAAAAAAGTAAAACTATCGAAACAGGAATGAAAAAAAGAGACATCGACGAAATGTAATAACGAATGACGGAAAGGAAACTTAAAAAGAAGGGAAGTAAAAAGGAAGGAAATATAGAAACAGGGACATTGAAGAAACGAGATTAAAAAAATTATGAATGACGGAAAATATAAATGAAGAAAAAAAAAGAAAATAAAGAAAAAGGTATGAAAAAAGGCACAGGAGGAAAAGAAATTACGAATGACGGAAACGAAAGTTTAAAAAGAGGGAAAGAAAAAATGAAGGAAATATAGAAATAGGGGTATTAAAAAAGAGATGAGACAAAAAGAAATTACGAATGACGGAAAAAATACATAAATGAAAAAAAAAGAAAGGAAACAAAGAAAACAGAATGGAAAAAAAACAGGATAAAAATCAATTAAAAATTACGGAAACGAAATTTAAAAAAGGGAAAGAAAAAAGAAGGAAAGAAAAAGTAAAGGAAATATAGAAACAGGGATATTGAAAAAAAGACGAGACAAAAAGAAATTACGAAGGACGGAAACAAAATATATTAATGAAGAGAAAAAGAAAGGAAATAAAGAAAACAGAATGGAAAAAAAGAAACAAGACGAAAAGCAATTACAAATGACGGAAACAAAAGTTTAAGAGGGGAAAAAAGAAAGGAAATACAGAAACAGGGATATTGAAAAAAGGAACGAGACAAAAAAAATTACGAATGACGGAAACAAAATATATAAATAAAGAAAAAGAAAGAAAGGAAATAAAAGAAAGGTATGAAAAGGGGCACTGGAGGAAAAGAAATTACGAATGGAGGAAAAGAAACTTAAAAAAGAAAAAATATAGAAACAGGAATGACGAAAAAGTGACAAGACAATAAGAAATTAAAAATAACGAAAGGAAGACTTAGAAAAAAAACAAGGAAATAAAATATAGAAACAGGAAGGGGAAAAAGAAAACAGATAAAAAAAAACATAAATAGCAAAATAGAAAGAGTGACATGGCGTTAAAAAATCATCAATGACGGAAGCGAAACTTAAAAAAAGAAGGAAAGAAAAAAATAGGATACTATAGAAACAGGAATGGAAAACTAGAACAAGACAAAAAGAAATTATGAATGACGGAAACAAAACTCAAAAAAGAAAGAAAAATGAAAGGAAATATAGAAACAGGAATGGAAAAAGAGACAAGACGATAAGGAATTGAGAATGACGGAAACGAAACTTAAAAAAAAAATAAAAAAAAAAAAGCCAAAGGAAATGATATATATAAACAAGAATGAAAAATGGGAAAAGGCGAAAAGAAATTACGAATGACAAAAACGAAACGAAATCGGAATAGAAAAAATCAAAACGGAAATAAATTACGAATTACAGAAGAAAGACTTATTAAAGAATAAAAGAAAAAAATTACTATAGAACCAGTAATGGAAAATAAGAACTAGATGTTAAGAAACTACAGAAAAGAAACTTCAAAAAGAAAAAAAGAGTATAAAAAAAAATATAGAAACAGGAATAGAAAAAAGACAAGGTGAAAAGAAATTATAAATGACGGAAATGGAACTTAAAAAAAGAAAAAGAAAGAAAATATAGAAACAGGAATGAAAAAAAAAGACAAGATGAAAAGAAATTAAGAATGACGGAAATGGAACTTAAAAAAAGAAAAAGAAAGAAAATATAGAAACAGGAATGAAAAAAAAAAGACAAGATGAAAAGAAATTATGAATGACGGAAATGGAACTTAAAAAAAGAAAAAGAAAAAGAAAGAAAATATAGAAACAGGAATGGAAAAAAAAAGGGACAGGATGACTAGAAATTACGTTTGACAGAAAGAAAGCTTAATAAAGAAGAAAAATAGGAAGGGAATATATAATCAGGAACAGAAAAAGTAAGATGAAAGGACAAGAGATGAACGAAAGGTGATAAAAGAAAAGAATTAAAAAGGGTAAATGTTGTATATACTTGTATACGTATAGGTCAACCCCTGTTTTTTCCCCATGAAATGACTAATTTACGGTATTAATTTTTGAAATCCAAAGATTACTCCTACTTGACTTTAAACCTTAAGAATTTTTAAAGGATAAATGTAGAAGACGACGCCAAGTTTTGATCTAAAAAATGAACTTTTCAAAACTTGACCAACACACAAATATATAAACAGGAATAGAAAAAATAAAGCAGCAAACTTTAAAAAGAAAAAAAAAAAGCTTGGAAAAAGAAGAATTTAAATTTGTCTTTCTATTGACATTGTAGATTTTAAGGTATTTATTTCCTTTAGTTTTCTTAAGAACTAGACAAATTGGGGACACAACGGGTCCCTGTTGTAACAGAAGTTCATAATACTGAATTTTTCTTTTCATAGTTATATCCCTTATCTAGAATTTAGAAGATTTTTAAAAAATCTTGTTCAGCACGAACGCAGACCCCCAGAAAAGTTGACTGCAAATTGCTTTATTCTCTAAAAACCTATTTCTTAAATAAAACTCTCATTATGATGTACAGTTTTTTTTCTTTTCAGGGTTATGGTTACCTAAATACATATATACTAGCATCATGAGAATTTTAGTAATACACTGTTATTAAACTGCGTAGTAAGTCGAAATAAGCTCGGTGATCCCCTGGGTATGTAGGAAGCGATCCTGACTTTCTGCCAAGATGATATCCTTAGAACAAATTCATTAAGTTTTTACACCCTTTTTTAATAGCTAGAATGGACTGAATTTTTGGCATTTCCTTAATTTAAAAAAAAAAATGTGTAAAAAGACTTATAAACTCATCTTTGGATGGTCGTAAGTACAGTTCGTCGTAACTCTGAGACAATCTGTATAGATTGTCGCCGAGTGACGACGATCCACACTTACGTTTTCTCATTCCTCATTTCTCCCTTGCTTTCCTCTCACTATTCTTTACGATACAATCTCCTTTTTCGCTCAATTTCTCACTTTTTCTCCACTTCGTTTATATTTTTAATTTCGGTTTCTTTGTTTAAATGGTACATCAAACTTTTTGGGTTATTTAATGCTAGAATTATCTTTATAGAAGATGAGCATTGGTACTATTCAACACATAGCAGAAGCATAAGAGGGTTCACCGCTTTCCCAAGGCAATTAATCTGAAATTGAACGTAAAGCCAAATCCATCCTTGTAGAATAGCAGTGGTACTGTTCAACTCATAGCAGTGGGATAAGAGGGTTCATAGCTTTCCCAAGGGTATTAATCTGAAAGTGAACGTAATAAGCGTAACTGTCACCAGTGACTGACCGTAACCTCCATAAATATCAAGTTGGTTTAATGTAGATAAGAGGTTCGATTTTGTCTCAAAAATCATGACTGCTATAATGGATTCGATCCTAAGTTGGTACCCAAAAGATGCGTCATACTAAGCAAAGTTTAGTAAAACATCCTTGTTTTACTAAACTTTGCTTAATACGACCTTCTCTGGGCCACATGATGATGTAGTGGTTATTTATTTACAAAGCTAAGTTCAGTTATGGCACAAGGCTGGAAGTATTGAAAACCCAATGCGAATCGGGATCACTATCGATAGTCTGCTAATTTAGCTTGCTATCCAATACAAAACGGGAAGTGCCCATGATGTAGTGGTTTGCAAACTTTCAAAAACCATTGCTACTGCAGCGAGTGAAATAAATATCAGGACGCCTCGTTATATATTAGTGATAGGAAACTCAAAAATCATTACAACAATTATTACCTGAGTAGTGAATTCGATCCTCACGGACCGCATAATTCAAGACCAAGATACATTGTACAAGTCTGCAATAGAGAACCAAATTTTTATTGTCTTTAAATGATTGATTTTAACGGTACGTCAATCCGTTTAGGGTTAATGTATGCCAAGAGGTTAGGGAATCGTGTTAATTATATGTTCATGTTTACATTTTTTGTGTATATGTTTTTTAGGATTTTTTTCTTTGCTGCGGAAACGAATAATTTTTTAGATAGATCTGCGTGACCTATAGATGGGACTCTAAAGATTACTGCCATTCCGGATCATAGTGGATCTGAGAGTAATGTCCATAAAGGGTTACTCTACACTACCCAAATCTTCAACAGGTGATACAGTCAGTGTATTCTAAGATCCACAGACTAACACTAATTTGACATTTTTTGTATTACATCGATTCTATATATCAGGGCTGACCAAACCGCAGTTAACAAGCCACATGTTCTTCTTTGACCATTAATATGCAGCTCATAGAAAATTTTCGAGGATTTCAATATTCTAGAAATTTCGACCCGAATCCAGAGTAGGAAACGTTCGGTTTTGATGTATTGAGAACTGGATATGATACTAAACTATCTGATGTTGACGCTGCACGTATGGTTTATAAGTGAATAGGTTATCCGTAATTACATTTTTTAATGAATTAAAACTAATTTATTTGCACACTTGTATTGCTATTGTTTTGACAGAGTTAAATAGTTGCAATTATTGCTATCTAACAATAATAATTCTATTCAATATTCATCATTTCTTTGTACACGATGAAGCGGTTACAAGTATTGCTATTTAACACAAATTATTCTATTCAACATAACTCATTCGTTTGCACACTGTTAAACGGTTTCTAAGTATCGCTATGTATCACTAACAATTCAATTTGTCATTTGTTTACACAGAGTCAAAAAAGTCAATGAGTTCTATTTTTAACAATTCAATTTAGCATAAGTCATTTGTTTGCACACAGTTTAAAATGTCAAGCAGTTCTACTTGACCCAGAGATAGGATCCTTTCAGGTGCTACCAATCCAGGTCAGAGTGGACCAGGGAGCGATTACAATGAAGGGGTACTCCATATTCCTCAAAGCTTCAGAGCTGGAGCCTTGCCATCAGATTGTTTGGTGTCATAACAAGGATACTCGTTGGGGAGGGGTCTTACCCCTTCACAGAGATGCAGTCAGTGTATTCTACAGCCCCAGTCGACTAGACAGAAAACACTACGGAGTTTTTCTCCAAGATTGCAATAATATATCTATCTTTGTCAGACAAGTTCGCCATACCAACAATTTCTGTTGAAATGTCCAGGATTATCAGCTCACGAACAACTGTTCTGGTTGAATGGTTTGATGAACGAACCCCGCAAAGTAGAGTAACTGACGTAAGTATTAACCCAGCCCTTCCGCTATGGGCAGGATGTGATACAAGGTCAATTTTTAAGCAAAGTAAAGCTGGTTTATATTCAGAGTTTTCAAGATTTATTAACTTACTAGGGCTAAAAAAATCCGGTCTGCCCTACTAATATTTATCTATGGCTGGGGGTAGGGGTAGAGAACAGATGGAATAATGTCTTTACTAATAGCGCAAAGTGAAAGGTGATTAGACTCGTCAAGAATTTGAACTCAAATCGTCGATTCCATTTCCTCCGGCGATAATTGTTACGCTAAGTGCACCTTCTGAAACAGTGAGTGTATATGTGGCGTGAGGGGTAAAAAATAGGTTTGCACCTTATCTCGAAATTCCTATATTTATCTTGTACAAAGTGAAGAGATAAAATAAATGAGCTATGTTGCATCCTGCTCAAAGAGGAGTGTCTAGGTAAATATTAACTTATAAAACTCCTCTCGAAGACCCTGCTTGATCCTTCTGTATTGTAGGCTAAGTTCGAGTTAATAAATATCTATACCAATAGCAATTGGGATGGTATGACTAGGGACTAGCGAATAACATGGGAAGTGTCTCAAGAAAATGCTTAGATTTTTATCTCTTTCATCTCTTGGTGATTCGCTTGACAAGTGCTGTCTATTCTTTTCTATCAGTTGTTACAATCCCGTTAAAAGGCGGAAGTTGTTAAGAAAAGTCTTGAATATCCGATTTCCAAACATGGCCACCGGTGATGAAAGCTGAAGGCGGGAACTTATGAGATATAAAAGCAAAAACTCCTTTTCTCTCCGTACACGTCTGTCTATCTCTCCCTGGTTCTCTAGTTGTGTGTGTATGAGAGAGAGAGAGAGAGAGAGAGAGAGGGAGCGAGCGAGAAAGAGAAAGAATTTAGCTTTGAGGTACATGCAAACATTGATAAGATGAAACGAGAGAGAGTGAGTGCATTAGATTTGAACGAGATTGTAACAAAGAGAAACGAAACTAGAACACCTGTTCCGATGTGGCAAATAGAAAGAAGAAACGAAGGAAGGAAGCAAAATAAAAATCTGGTATAGAGATGTTTGTACATTGATAAGTACATGGGTCAAAGCATCAAATATATTTTTCGTTTCTATTTAAACCGTAAATGACACGAATTACTTCTTGAAGAATTGCAAAAAGGAAAAAAGTAGAATCATTAGAAAAAAATTCTTTAAATTCAGCGCTGCTCAATATGAATCTATTTATGCTTGGCTGCTTAACAGCGATGAATTGTTTAATCACATCGTTTATCGCCGAGTTCAATTCTCATAAGATGCCGCATTCTCTTAACCTTGAACAGAAGTGGAGAGTAGCTTTGAGGAGAGATATGTTAGACTTCTTCAATATCTACATGTGCACTCTAAGATTATTACATATTTCAATATAATTTAATACAGCTTTGCAGTTGGGTTTTATAAGTGTGATTTTAATAAAATGGCAGAAAAGTGTGGCAACGTCATCTGACTGACAAGTGACACTGTAATTGAAAGGAATTTTAAAACACAAACAATCTTTTTGACTTTTAGAAAGGTTTACGTTTCATTTCACGTTAATTCCTCTGAGAACAGCATGTATCCACCTGTTCTTCTTGCTATGGGTAAGACAGTAGGAGAGAGCGGTCTATCTAGCCTTGCTAGAGAAAAAAAATAGCTGAATTCTTTCCCCTTACCAACAAGTCGGCATGGTAGGGTAAATTACGCCACCTCAGAGATCGGGTATTGTTCCTTGCTACTGGCACCGTGTAATCCAGTGAAAGCTGTTAAGTATTATTTAGGGAGGAGATGTTTTTTATTCTATTTTAGCATTTATTCTCTAATCAGCGCATTTTTAGATTTCTAGATACTTCGCGGACGATGATATTTGATTCGGCACGAAAATTTTGTAGGATCAAAACCCAAAATTTTAGAAATCTTTTCCCACCGAAAATATTAAAAATACAATTTCTTAGATTCATAGATAAATCATAAAATTTTTCGCTAATTTTGAGCCTACCTTCATCGTCTAAATAACAGAAGAAAAAAATATTTTTTCAATAAGTGTGGATTTTTTCTATACTTACTCGGCCCAGCGGTTAGAGTGTTCGCCAATGGCCCGGGAGACCTGGGTTCAATCCCAGGTAGAGTCATACCAAAGACTTTAAAAATGGAACTTGATACCACCTTGCTTAACACTCAGCATTATAAGGTACGGTTCAAGGGTAAAGTGGAGCAATCCTGGGAATGGAGTAGCGCCCTCCCCTACACCTTGGTGTAGTAGCTATCGAAAAGGGAGCCTTCGGGTCACCCTCGACTATGGTCGCTAACTTTACTTTACTTTAGGGAATTATATATACTTAAATACCTTTCGGTTTATTTCTTTTGGGTGAAAATTTACATTCTTTTCTTTCAACTTTAATTTTTCTTTGATTAAACGAATGTTATTTACATTTAAATTTTGCGTTAAATTTTTTTTATCTGTCTCCTGCTAAATATAACATTAGTAAGAGTTCACGAACATATTCTTTAAGGTATAAATACATTTTCTTTCTCGGATAATGACATAGTAACACGAGAGATTTATGACACACACAAAATATGTCCCTTTATTTCAAGCAAACAAGTACTGCTATACTCTACGAATCTTAACTATATGTATTTTAAAATATCTACGCTCTCATTAATATAATCTTTGCTTACAATGGTAAAAAATCAGAGTTGACAAAGTTCCAGAAGAAAACATTACTTTATATATCGCCAATAATAAGTGACTGTAACATTCTAGGTTTCCAACTTTGCAAGATCCCCAAAATGGAATTCAAAGAGAATAGCCAAGGGTGTTGTTACTGCAGCTGTTGTGGCTGATTACAGTGTTTGTTTATTTCTCTCGACCTCACTATAATCAGTCATCTCAACCCACCAGTAATCAACATTATATATGTGAGCCGGTTATATAATATTGGAGACTCATGCTTCAACATATCACAGAATTTAACAATGAATGTGTTATTGTTAAAGATGAAAATGAAATCTTCAATAAAACCACAATCATTAGGTTTGGTCTTTTGTTTATGGGCATATCAACCTTTGTGGGTTATCTAATGTCAAAGTCATCCTTGTAGAAGAACAGCAGTGATACTATCTAAGCCATAGTTGGGAGGTACTATTTACCAACCCCTTCGCTCGGGCAGGATATGACACAAGGTCAATTTTTAAGCGGAGTTTAACAGGTTTGAATTCAGAGTTTTCCTTCTCCTAGACTAGTTGCCTCAACAAGGCTGAAGAACCTAGTCCGTCCTACTATTTACCCATAGCTGGAGGGAGAATAAGGGGGTTCATACCTTTCCCAAGGGTATTTGCCCGAAAGTGAACATAATAGCGCGACTGGAGTACGAACTCGCGTACTACGATTCCGCAGTTCATCGCTTTAACCATTACACCACGAGGACACCCCATAGTTGGGAGGTAAGTGGGTTCATACCTTTCCCAAGAGTATTAGCGAATATAATAGCATGACTGGAGTTTGAACTCGTTTACGTGGATGCTACAGTCCAAACTTTACCCATTACACCACGGAAACTCCCACGCAGACTTTAGATGCCGTCCTGTGAGCATTGTCTTGGGAAACCGAGATTTATTCACTAATTAGATTTATTGATAAGATTTAGATGATTAAAAATATTGCTCGAAAGATTCCATAAAAAGACATTGGGATTGAAATTATGCCTTAAATTTAAACACTTTCAACAGCAAAGTAATATATATTGAATATTTATTTCTTCGGTTGCATTTTAGATTTATTTGCTCAATCATGATGTAAAAAAAAGAGAAAGAAAAGTTATTCCGGTTAAAAAAAGGTTTGAAAAGGACTTTAAAAAATTAATCGAGTTCTTTAAAAAATGTAACCAACTCAGTATCTTTCATATTTGTTTTTGTAAAATGCTTCACTTTAAAAATGATACTTATTCTTTGTCACCTACTTTAAATATCCCTGAAAATACCTACCAAGAAATGTTTCCGAATACTATGCATAGATAGATATACACAAGAAGACAGACATAAAAAGGCTCAAAGCCTCTCATATTCATTTATTATCTATTATCTTTATTAATAGTGTTTCTGCCTTTAGTCGACATTGAATACTATGGCGTAAATTTCACTTCAGGATCTAAGCGTTTCTTACCTGTACTCTGGCTTCTGTCAGTTCACAGTGTACAGCTAACTGCTCCCGGGCGTAGACGTCTGGATAGTGCGTCTTCTGAAAAACTCGCTCGAGCTCTTCGAGTTGAAAACTTGTAAAAGTTGTCCTATTTCGACGTTTCTTTCTCTTCAAATCGTTTCTGTCTTCATTTTTGAGGTCATCATCGCCGGCTCCACTCCCACCACCGGACGGATCATTGTTTTCTACTTGACTAGAGTGGCCAACATCGCACACTTTGTTTAACGTTGGCGGCTTCAATTCCAAAATATTACTGCTATTATTATTGCTACTATTGTTGCTGTTACTGTTATTATTGTTGCTGTTGTTCTCCGACTTAAGATTAAGGTCTTTATTTTTACACATCTTCAGCTTGGAGTTTGTATCTTCCATTACTAGAAAAAAAAAAAAAAAATTAATTATCATTAGCTGCAAAAAAGAGTACAAAGTTTACATCCGTCAACTTTTTAGTAAGTAAAGCTGGTTTGAATTTAGTTATTTTTAGGGAGTTGTCCAAGATTTGCTGTCTAACCAAGGTTAAAGAACCTAGTCTGTCCTACTATTTACCAATGGATGGAGAGAGAACAGATAGATTTATGACTTTTCTGTGGGCGTTAGGGCGAAATCAAACACAAACAGCCTTGTCCAGAAGTTAACTGATCATGACTGATTTTAACGGGATGTCAACCCGTCTATAGTTATTTTATACCTAGAGGTTAGAGAATCGTCTTCGTTGTACATTCGAATTTGCATGTTTTGTGTAGATGCTTCTAAAGAAGTTTTGTTTGCACACTGTCTAATCGAATATGAATAATTTTTAAATAGATGTATTTGACCTATTCATGGAACCCTAACAGGTACTACTACTCCCGGTTAGAATTGTCCTGGGAGTAATGGCAATAAAGGGCTACTCTATACTCCTTCAGATCTCCAGAAACTGGAACCTCATGATTAGATCCGTTTAGTATCATACCCAAGACACCACATTTTGGAAGTGGGTTTATACCCCTCTGCAGAAGGTTACAGTAAGCGTATTCTAAGCCTCGCCGACAGGGTGACTAGGATTCGAATTGAAGTTACCGTAAAAATCTTACAAACGTGTTAGAGAGTACGAAAATCGTTATATATATATATATATATATATATATGCCAGTTTTACGAAACATAATTACTGGATCCAAGGGAACGTTTTAACGTGAACCTCCTTGAATTATACCGGCTCATTGGCCTAGTGGATAGAATGTTCGCCAATGGTTCAATCCCAGGTCGCGTCATACCAAAGACTTTAAAAGTAGTACTTGATACCTCCTTGCTTAACACTCAGCAATATAAGGTACGTATCAAGGGTAAAGTAGAGCAATCCAGGGAAAGGAGTAGCCCCCCCACACACACACACCTCAGTGTAGTAGCTATGGAAAAGGAAGCCTTCTGGTCGCCCTCGACTACGGTCACAAACTTTACTTAACTTATTCTTTGAATTACAAGCTGTCAAGAGACGGCTTTTTTACGTAAAGAATTGTTTCGGCAAATTTTGACAAATCAGTTTGTTATGCTGGAAAAATGAGGAAAAGTTTGATTATGAGTTAACAGGAATTAATTCATCATCATTATGATGAAATTATACAGATAGAAACCGATTTCTTTAATTCTCTCACGCCATCCGTCTCGATCAGCCTCTTGGTATGACCACATGCGAACGTCGCTTATTTGTTCGTCCCTGCTTCTCCAGCAATGCCGACTGGACCATCACATATTCAATTATATGCTTTAATTCGTTAAAATCATATCTTTTTAAAAATTTTAGCAATTGAAAGGTTTGCATGACTACTTTGCTGGCTAACGCTCTAAAACAGTGATCAAGGTAAATATTTGTGTCTTCAAATTGAGATGCCTTTTCAGGCTCTAGAATAAATCCCGTGCATATGGGTAAGACCCCCAAAAAGGAATGGTCTGAATATGACAGTAAACTCCATCTTTTGATAAGGCTCTAATTCTGGAGCTCTGGGGAATATGAAGTCACTCTTTCATTACCATTCATTTCCAGTATCTATTATAGTCCAGTCTGTGGGTTAATTATGTATGACAATTATTGATATTGAATAGGAATACTTAAAATCAATTGAGCAAAAATTACCTGTATTTCATAGGAATACCTTATAACTACGTGCAAATCATTTGTATTACTATATACATGAAGCTACAATTATTTACAAATGATTATTATAATTATTTTAATTGAAGCGATATTTTTACTTGCAAAAAGAAAAGGATTTTAGTTCGGTATTAAATAAGCCAACAAAGATTGGTATACGGTAAAACCAACCAACAATTTAATCTGTGAAAAGGTCACAATATTAAAAGAACTATTAAGAATCGAACTTCCCATTAAGAATTAGGTTCAGGTTTGGTTTCTTAGTTTAATGGCATGTCAACCTTCGGGGCTTATTCAGTGTCAAAGCTATCTTTGTCGAAGAACTGTAGTTATATTATTTCACCCCTAGCTGAAAGATAAAGGGGTCCATACCTTTCCCAAGGCTATTAGTCCGAAAGTGAACGTAATAGCATAAATGGAGTTTTAATTTGCTTATTACGGCGTAGCAGTCCATTACATTAGCCACTACGCTATAGGGGCTCTTCCTATTAATAATACGAGGGGATAATTTTTTAACTATTGCAATGCGGAACAATGGAGAGAACATACTTTTAAGTTAATGTTCTCAACTTTCGTGTAGACCATTTGGCGGTAAATTTGCCTCATTCAACTACTTGTCCGTTAATAGCTGTCTAAGTGAAAAGCTAAAATTACAAAAATGATCTTGCTGTGAATGTTATTCTCATTTATTTTAAGAAAAACATTCCACAGATTTATTTTTAGTCTTCTCGTCGTTCTCTTAATAGCAAATAAAACCTCAAAAAACATCCAGGGTATGATACAAAGCTGGAGTAGAGTCACAATTTCATTACCACTACTCCCAGGTCCACTCTAATCCAGAGTAGTAGTACCTGTTAGGGTCCTATCTAGGGGTTTAGATCTGTTTTGAAGGATTAGTATTAGATAGGAATGCTTGAAACTATATACATGATTATTGTCAAATATAATTATTGTTAGACAGGAATACTTGAAACTATTTAACTATGCAAACTATTTTTATTAAGAATCATCATCATCATGTCGTGCCGCTTGCACGGATATCCCTGACCCTTTCTCGCAACTTTTCCCTATCGTTCATCGCCTCTGGCAGGTCTTCAGGGCTACATCCCGTATCCTCACATAGCTGCTGTATGTATGTTCGAGCTGGTCGTCCTGCTTTTGCTCGGCCATATGTGGTGGTCCATAGGAGTACATCCCTTATGAGCTTGTCTCTGCTTCTCCAGCAGTGTCCTGCGTGTCTGGTTCGTCTAACTTGTATAGTTTTCGTGATGGGAGGCAGGTGGCCGTATAGTTGGTGCTTTGTGGGGTGTTGCCACCAGGACTTATTCAATATTGCTCGCAACATTCTTGTGTAATTGCCGTCTAGCTTCTTCTCCAGCCGTTTTGTTAGCGTCCAAGTGGTGCATCCATACAGCAGTATTGACACGACCGCTGCCTGGAAGAAACAATTATAATTTAAAGTAACTATTCTTAATAATGCCTTACATTATTAAGAATAGTTACTTTAAATTATAATTGTTTACATAGTGTTATTATTAATCACTTGAAACTATGAAAATGTGCAAATTGTCCGTTGCAGGAGAGGTAGTAGATTTGAAGATTGCGTAGTAACAAACGTGCTGGACTGCGACATCGTAATTAGTGAGTTCAAATCCCAGTCACGCTATGACATTCACTTTCGGGCTGATACTCTCGGAAAAGGAATGAACACCCTTATCCCTCCTCTGTGGATTGTTTAAATAGTATCACTACTGTTCTACAAGGATTGCTTTGACATTAAATTATTCACGAAGGTTGATATGCTATTAAACAAAAACTAAAGCAAACTAAATTATCAGCCGTCAGGATTAAGAATACATTGATAGTATCCTCAAGACAGGAGTAAGGCTTCTCCTAAAGGGATGTTCTGTGTATGACTCTAAATTATGAGGATGCGGTGGTGAGACCCAATCAGTTTGACAAGCATCGGAACATTAATTTACATTATGAAACTGATAGTTATAATTGTAACGACCGTGATCTTAAATGTCTTTAAAAGTTCATTTTAAAAGTTTTGAAAAGCAATTTAAATTATCGGTTTCCATTCGACTTTATAGCGGGTCTATCGCAGATATTGAGCAAAGAACGATATATATATATAGCGCAACGAAATAAATTGAATAAATCAAACAGATTAAATAAACTACTGAAAACAATATTATATACATGTAAAAGTCTATGATAGAAATATTTGTGGTAAAAATAACCTTTCTTTTAATCTATGGGCATTTTTCAGCGTGACACTATGGGTCTGAGATGGTTAATTAAAATTGAGAGGAAAATAATAAAGCAAAAAGTGATAAAAGGCACTTTCTTTTGAAAGACCAACGTATATGCAGAATTATGACTTGAAAATTTCATCCATGTCAAGATTTATCTATTGTTTCTAGGATCGTTTTGGCGAACGTTAAAATATGAAAAAGCATCAAAATCTTATAATGAATTGTTTTGGGGATTTTTTGGCGAAAGTTAAATTGTAACAAGTCGTTTCAGTGGAGGGGTTAAAAGGGTAGCTAAGACAACTCGACAAGCTAGGTGCAAAGGGGAAATTAAAAATAGCCTGGGAAATATTTTTCAACGTCTGAAAAAAAAAAAAAAAAAATACGTAGGCGCTTTTTGTAAACCTAGGGAAAAATGTTTCTCTAAACGTGATTAAAATATCACGTGATAAAAAGTGACCACCTCTAAAGAGGATAGGTGTTAGGTGAAATATAGAATAAGTTACAAAGGACGGAAGAGATCTCTGATCCACAATTTGGAGATAATTATTTCGTCATCCGGGATTAGAATATCACATGATAAAAAGTGACCACCCCAAAAGAGACTGGGGTTGGATGAAATACGGGTGAATTGGAGTTTTTGCAGAAAGGAGGAATAAATCTCCGATCCCTAATTTGGAAAGAATTATTTCGTCATTGACTAGAATCGTTGAGGTCAGTGCTGACCCATACCCACTCCAAGCTGAGAGCGAGATTGCATATCAGCAGAGAGTTTTTTGCAGATCGGTGTGCCATTCTCTGTTTGCCGCTGGAGTCCATACCACTAGTAACGACCTCCTGAAATCGTGACCTTGTGCAATCCCCGAATACCAGAATCACGTGACTAAGACGAGAACGAGAAGAGTTAAAACTACTGTACAAACCAAACGATATAAATAACGAAGTTAACATATCTATAACTTGTGCGGACTTTGCTGGTTTTGTTTTGGGGGGTTTTTTGTGGGGAGGGTTGAAAAATTGTTTTTGATGTGACCACTAGCCGTCTTTCTCCCTTCTGAGGAGGAAAGTGGTCCTCAATCCAAGCAAAACCGTGTCTAACCACACATCCGAGAAGCACCTTAAACGCGTCACACGAGTTAGGGCACAGTTGGATGGTGACTCCCGTGGCACTAAATGAAAAGGTTCGTTGTCGAGAGAAGGGGTTACACAATACATAACTTCCGTTTTTACATAATGATTGTATAGAAAAATTTTTTTTAGAATTTAATCAAAAATCTTGAAATCTTGTCAATAACCGTTGATATTTAAAGACTATCAGTGCAATCTATCGTCTTCAACTGTATCTATATTAAATACTTTTCAATTTTATCGGATTAAGATAAGGACATTTTTAGTCAGAATTCTATGTCAGTTGTTGTATTATATCGACCGTAAAAGAACGTGATTGTGAGTTGTTGGCTGAAACAGGTATCGCAGTGAAGTCGTCACTGGGTGCTATGAACTAATTTTGTAATTTAATTTATTCTAAACTATTTAAAGAAATATTGACATTTTTTTAAACTTAAGAAATGCTTTCATATATATCTGTTATAAGAATTAACTGAATTCAAAGTTTGAAATCTTTATTTTAATATTTTTACAGTTCCAATATTTATCATACAAACTGTTAAAAGAATATTTGTATCAAACTTGACTTTTAGTATGGTTTGAAGAAACAGGCCATTGGCCTAATGAGTGGAGTGTTCACCAAGGGTGCTGGAGACCGGGGTTTAATCCCAGGTCGAGTCATACCAAAGACTCAAAAATGGGACTTGATGCCGCCTTGCTTAACACTCAGCATTATAAGGTAAGGATCAAGGGTGAAATAGATCAATCCAGGGAATGGAGTCGCGCCTTCCCCTACACCTCGGTGTTGTAGCTATTGAAAAAGGAGCCTTTGGGGTTAACCTGGACTAAGGTCACCAACTTTATATATATATATATATATATATATATACACACATAAAGACACACACACACACACACAGTGCGGAAGCAAAATTAGGAATATAATGGTAAACGACTATCATAAAACAAGATTAATTTTGATAATAAAGATAAACAACAAAATAACAATATAGAAACAAAACAGTAAATTTACTCAATATGGACACCTTTTTTTTTAATTATTGTATCAACACTCCATCGAAACGATTTACTTGTCTCCAAAATAAAGTCTTCTGACATTTTATTCCATTCCTCCTCAATAGTAGTCATAAGCGAACCAATATTTGGATGGGAGTTGCATTTGTTTTATTTTCTAAAACGCTCCACATAGCATAATCAAGGGGTTAAGGTCTGGGATTAAATCTTATTGCGAGAACAGTTAAAAAGCCTTCTTTTGTTTTTTTTTTTCAATCCTCCACCCCCACTTTTCTTTGAAAAGCTCTTTGTGTACGGTAGACAAAGAAAATTTGGTCTGGTTTCGGCGTTAAGCAAATCATAGATTCTTACTCGTTTCTCTTTTCTTGCTCACTCATACTTGGCTGAATTTTTATTTAAAAAAGTCCTTGAATAATAGAGTTAATCATGAAAATTTATATTCATCATGTTTTTTTGGTTTTTTTTTTTTTTTTCAAAAATTGGACTAATCAGACTAAAAAACCTTTTAAAAATTATTTCATATTTTCCTTCCGCACCATATATATATATATATATATATATATATATATATATATAAGCAACAGTCGTGCTCATATAGTATTGTAACTGTCGACGTAACAGTAATTGCCTTTTAGAGGGTAAGTACTTAAAGATATGCTGTATGAAACAATAGTAAAAATTGTACAGGGATCAGATATGGTTTATATTGGGCAACCAAGAGACCCTGGAAGCAGAAATTTTACAATCATATTTACCCTTCCAGGGTAAATATTATCCCAACAGAACTACGCTGTTAAAGTACGTATTGGAATTGTAGGATGTGTATGACATAGAATCTTAGATCGAGTAAAGATTTTTCAAAGAACGTAAGCATGTAATTAAAGGTAAAAAAATAAACATGTTGATTGTGTTAGGAAAAATATACAAGTATTTTGGGATTCTGAGAGCATAAAGGACTGCATTATTAAACGATCGTAGTTAGTATCCAGATGCCGATATGAAAGCAAATATTCCCTACGCCAGGGGATAGACTAGTTTACATTCGGTAAAAGATGTTTATCACTCGAAAAAGGAGAGTAATATCTATAAGAGTATAGATTAGATCCTTTATTTTTATTGATCACCTGAGAATCAAGTGAACATAAAACTCAGAGTAGTGAAAAAAGTTGTGATTTTTTGGTTTGGTGGCATATCAACCTTTGTAGGTTATTTAATGCCAAATCCATTATATATATATATATATGATTCCTAAGTTCATTTTGTAGATAAATAAATCGTTTGTTTACACGCTGTTAAATGTAAAAACAGTTCTATTTCAAACAATTCAGTCTAGCATAAGTACACAGTTTAAATGTCAAACAGTTCTATTTGAACCATACGCAGGATCCTATCAAGTGCTACCCACTCAGGCCAGAGTGGACCTGGGAGTAATGGCAATGAAGGGGTACTCTGCATTCCCCAAAACTCCAGAATTACTGGAACCTCTACATCAAATTGTTTAGTGTCATAATCAGGGTACTCGTTGGAGGAGTTTTACCCCTCTGCAGAGATGCAGTCGGTGTATTCTGCTGCCCCAGCCGACTGGGCCATGTGATTTTTTAAAAATATTGTTATATATTCTCTAACGAGTGTATACATTCCTTTTAGTTTTTATTGCTACGATGGTCAGGTCATGCAACTTAATTTCATTTTGAATATATATATATATATATATATATATATAGATAGATAGATAGATAGATAGATAGATAGATAGATAGATAGAGCTGAAAATTAGATATAGTTTATGGCCTTTACTTTTGTAGCATTTTCCTCGATAGAATTTTTTTCGTTTTAACAAATGAGACAAAATCAAAAGCTATCAATGTGTATGCACATTTTCTTAGAAAACACATACATCGTTAAACATTTATAATATATATTGAATGCTAAAAATAGTTACATTTCCATATTGATTTAAATTTTATAATTAAGAGTAAGTGTAACAATGTAGGTTAAATATAAACCCATTACTTTCTATTGCTCAAATTATGCATTGTCACAAGTGTTTCAAGTGTTTTAAAAATACGTATACATTTTGGAATATCTTATGGAACCTTATTAGTTTAGGCTGGCATAAGGCATTAATTCATTTGGGTCTTTCTTTCTCACACAGTTTTTTTCTTTCACTCATTTTCTCTCTTAATATATACATACATATATATACACGAGATGTTTAGCAGCTTTGTTAAACTTCAAATGTCATTCTCAAAGCAAAAACAAAAATAAAAGAAAATTAATGTCATTACATAATGGTGGAGAGATTTTGAGAGATAAGCGGAAACTATTTCGAGACTCGGGAAACCCAGATAATTTAACAAATGGATCAATCTGAATTTATTCGAATTCCTCAAACTGTTAAAAAACACATTTCATGCGTGTGAGTGAGCGTGTGCGCATTGCTACGAACTGGTTTGAATATTATAATTTTAACCTTATTTTAATCGATTTTAACATAAGTACTAGCAATCCTTTTCCCAACACATTCATTCTGTTAAACGATAATATCCCTATATCTGACAGAATCTACCAACCGATATCTACTAAAATTGTCTCACAAAAATCCATAAGTAAAACTACTTCAACTGGTCATTTTAGTTGACTTGTGTACAATACTGAACTGTGTCTGATGGTGAGATTCCAGTTATGGAGATTTGGGGAATGTGAAGTACCCATTCATTGCCATTAATCCCAGATTCACGCTGACCTAGAGTAATAGCACCTGTTAGGGTCCTATCTATAGGTCCGAGAGATTCGTTTGAAAGTTTAATGTTTGGTAGAAATACGTTAAACCATATAACTGAGTGCAAATTATTTTGATTTGAATAAGAATACTTGATATCGTATAACTGTACAAACAAATGATTATTATAGACAAAATAGTGTAATTGGAAAAAAAAGGAATGATTAAAATGGAATGTTATACCACAAATGCCTATGACTATTATCAAATATTTACAAATAAATCAAATTTCAATATAGAATAAATCATATGACGTTAAATAACTAAAACCTGGTCATTTTAGTCATCTTCCAGGATAAAAAATTTTTTTTGATTTCACTTGTCGAGCATAAAGTATGCTAGGTTTATTATGATTTTATGTTTGAGGAATTCTTACTCTGATCGAATGGTTAATAAACATATATCTCAGAAACTACAACTACAAATAGCGAGCTCGATCTTTATTTATTGTTCACTTGCTCGTTAGATAAAGCAAATATAAAGTAAGTAAAGTTGGCGACCTTAGTTGAGGGTAACCCGACAGCTCTCTTTTCAACAGCTACTACACCGAAGTGTAGGGAGGGGCGCTACTGTTTCGCCTGGATTGCTCCATTTTACCCTTGATCCTTACCTTATAATGCTGATTGTTAAACAAGGCAGCATCAAGTACAATTTTTGAGTCTTTAGTATGACTCGAGATGGGATTGAACCCAAGTCTCTACTCATTCGGCCAATCAGCCGGTAATAAAGCAAATATAACAATAAGGAAAAATCAAACATTTTTTCACTACTGTTTCCTGCTATTTTGACTCTCAAACGAGTAATTAGAATGAAAGCATTTATGCTTGCCTTTAATCTTCTTTTTTGCAGTCATAAACTCTCTCTTCCCTGACTTGGATTAATTTACCGGCAAAATGCAAAGCTAATGTCTCGGTAAAGTTTTAATTTCAGTCTCGATACTTTTTGAATACACTACTGCTGTGGCCATTAATAATCAATGAAGGTTGATATGCCGTTAAACCCAGAAACTATGCGAAATATCAAGAGTGTTTCGAAGTGACATCAGTTGCATTACGCAACATTGACGTGTAAAAGATGTCAAGGAAAGTCTTCTTTGTATAATTTCGGAAATTAAATTGAATTTTCAGGAAGTAATTACACCCTGGAAAGCGTGCCTACTAAACATACCCAAGAGCAACATATCCAGAAATTATTGAACATACAGAAATTTTGTAATAAAAAAAAATGTGTTAATTTTAATTGATATTAATTACTTGTTTTTATAGCTTAGGGCAAATTGGGTGTCCCAAATGAAAAGCTAATGTTGTTCTCTGGTCTCGGAGGTTAAGTTCCTGTATATTTGGATGAAATAGGAGTAGCTGAATATAATAATTTTGTGATGAGATTTTTATTTTAATAGAGATAGATATTTGCTAAGCATGCAGAACCTAACGAGTGAGGAAAGAGATTGTGTTGCGCCAGTTTTGCTAGTGAGAGCTCCTGTCTGCTTTGAAAAATCAGCATTTGAAATCATGGCTTTTACACAGGCTAGAACTGTCCTGAGTTTAACACTAAACTGCAGTTCTGGGGGAGTGTGTAGTATCTTTTCATTGCCATTACTCCAAGGTTCACTCTGACTCGGAGTGGTAATATCTCTTAGGGTCCCATCTATGGGTCAAATAGTTCTATTTAAAAATAATTCCAATTCAATCGGAATACTCGATGCCATATAACTAAATTATTTATATTAAGAATAGTTACTTGAAACAGAATTGTTTACTATGGAATATTATGAGTTGCGTGAAACAATACAAGTATGTGCTAGGAAATGTCTTATTGAATAAAAATAATTACTCGAAACCATATAATTATGAGAATTAGAAAAGAATATACTGCAGTGGGCTCGCTATTTGTTTTAGATAGTTATATGCTACAAAATATTCCTGAAGAAAAAACTCTTTAAAATAACTACACAAAAAATGTAAATATAAATGTTCAATGAACGTGTTTCCCTAACATCTAGACACAAAATAAATCAAGACATGCCATTAAACTCAATCAATGAACCAATTAATCAAATTATCAGTACAATAAACAAGCACTGATATTTTGACAAATTAGAGGTAAAAGTTTTAGTTTGGTTTGGTTTTATGGCATATAAACCATTGTAGGTAATTTAATGCCAAATCCATTTTTATACATATAAATAGTTCCATTTCAAACAATTTAGTTTAGCATAAGTACAGTTTTTTGTTTACACACAGTTAAGTGTAAAAAACAGTTCTATTTCAAACAATTCAGTTTAACATAAGCCCACTGTTTAGTACTATTTGATCCATAGATAGGACCATATCAGGCGCTACCACTCCGGGACAGAGTGGACCTTGGAGCGATGGCAATAAAGAGGTACTCCGCATTCTCCTGTAAATGTAGGTTTTTATGTTAATAAATCGGGAAAATTTCTATATAAGCACGTATAAAGTAGACAATTCATAATCGAATCTACTACGTTTTCTTTTTCACTAGACTAGATCTGCAGACGATAATTATTAAGTTCAATTCTCACTGAGTGTTTCATATTTCTGGCCTTGTACCAAACTAAGCTACACTTAGTAAATAATGACAATTGTGTAGTAAATCCGATCATCCGTAAGTGACTAACAATTATGACCTCATGTTAGAGAAACCTACGTTTACTGAATACCAAAATACAAGGCTATTCGTAAGGATTGCAGTGGAAATGTTTAATGAGCTTATCTAGCTGATAATTAGCACGGGGTTCTGTATATGATCCACACTGTGTGCCCCACACTTGCGTTCTTATGTCAAACTTGGCTAAGTTCAGTAAATACCTATGTATAATTGGGTAATTATGCTTGTTGATTCAGGCGCTTTGTAGTGAGGTGATTATTAACGATATAGTCCAGGGCTTCTCAAGGTGGTCCATATGGACCCCAGGAGGTGAATGAAATTTTTACAAGTTGAATAAAAGTATTTAGATCCACAGGGAGTTTATTTACTTATCTGCATTTATAAATACTTTTACAACAGGAGAAGAAAAATCGCTGATTTCCAGAGATGGTACTCCTAGTAGAATTCCTGATTGGGTCTGATGGCCGTTAGTGATGTGTTGTTCACATAAGACAAATCAAATCATATGAACGAACAATCTAGCTTTGACCGAAAAGATTCCGATTTTTTGGCATCATTTACAGTATAATATTTTCATGAAAGAAAACATTTAAAACCAATTATATTTTAAACAGATAATTTTATAAAAGTACTGAATTCTAAAATATCCCATTTTAAAATAGTTTATGAGACGTCTTTAGAGAAAAGCTTTTTTTTACAAGAAGGATAAAATATAGATTTAATAAAGAAAAAATGACGAAAAACTGAAAATACAATGATAAATCTCTAGCAAAGATCCTAGAATTTTACCGTTTTTTCGATTTCTTTTATTTTCACTTTGTGGTCCACTGAAACAGCAAATCCACAAGATAGCACGATCTTTTTTCCTTGTTAATCAACGCTAGGTCTGAATTTTTGGCTGGGGTTCGATGATTCCTTTATAATTTCCAGAGAATTTTTTGCCTTTAATTTTCTAGGAAGGATTTTAGTTTGTGCATAACATTTTTCAGCGTGATCAAATTTTAACCCTTTGCACAGTTTCAAGTCACTCACCTTTCCAGCCCAGTCATGTCTAATCTTGTAATCCTTTTGTGACAGTTTGCTGCATTCGCTTATAATGTGATTAGCTGTTTCATCTTTCTCACCACATAACCTACTCTTGCTGTTCTTATGCTAATTATCAATTTTTGTTTGGATACAATTGATTTTTATGACATTTTGTTTTGTTATAAATAGAATTCAGTTTCTCTGATGAGGTTTACTCTCTAAGGCATATTAAGGTCATCTCATGTGCAATTCACTCAATTTGTCGCTTGAAGTATCCATACAGTTGTTTTCAAAATTTTGTTTTTTTAGTTTGTCTTAAGATTATTTCTGTTGATATTACTATTACTGGCCATTGTAATTAATTTCTTTGTTCTTTTTTGTATATTCCTCGAGTCCTTGAATTGTTGCATCTACGTTATCATCAGTGCTGGCGAATACTATTCCTCTTTTCCTTGACGCTTAGAGTCTATGTCATTTATCTCTCGCGTGTAAGACCTTGTGCATCGTCAAGTTCGTTGTTATTAAGTCCGAGTTCATCTCTGTTCCATTTTAAGAATTGTACAAAGGACTGCTCAGATATTTATTCTTTTGATGAGATTTCTGCTGCGGAGTTTGGTTTCTTGGAAGTTTTCTTGTTCTTCTGAGGTACTCCTTTTATACATTTTTCTTTCATCTCTGACTGATCGTATTCGCTTTTAATATTTCCAGGTATTAGTAATTATCTTTTTCTTCCAGTATTCCGACGCTTTTCTGATTGTACTGGTCTTACTATTCCATTAAAAATTACAATAGTTTGTATTAGGGTTTTTAGCCTTTTGTATTCTTTGCCAATATCTTAATATCATCCATGAGGTAGTTCATCTTTTCAAGCGACTTTGAAAGTTTGTAACCTCTTATACCTTCAATTTCTTTTTCCGCTAATTTTAACAGGAAGTTTTTCACTGAAATCTGAGTGACTCCAAGTTTCTTCAGATCTCTGCGATTCCTCTATGTATTGTAGCAATTCTTAACCGTACCCTGGTTCCAAATGCTCCAACTACAATAAGGATCACCGTCTCCTTCATGTTCCACAGCTTTTTTTGCTCTCAGGCAAGATAAATGTATTTGTCTATCTTTTTGTTTTATTTTATTTTTACTCTTTGGTCAGCTGGGGGGGAAGCTGACATTTTTGTTAATTAATACTAGGTCTGGTCAGGGATTGAGTAATCCGTTAGAATCTCAAGATCCTTGAGAATTTTATGGTTTTTATATTCTAGGACAGATTCCTTTTTGTGCATCTGTCACTAGGGTCAAATTTTGATCTCTTGCACAATTCCTAGTGGATCGCTTTTTTTTTCTTACTATTATTACCACTTATTAATATCTGAATGCTAGGTAGCTTTTATATTTTACCGGAAGCTCCGGAAATGTTTTGAGAAGATGAGAGAAAGAGATAAAAGAAAAAAATGAATAATGATGAAGAGAACTAACTTACAGTCAAATGCAGCAAATAGATGTGAGTTGATGACGGACGTATGTGGCTTCTCTTGAAAATATATTCTTGAATCTCGTGGGAAGCTGGACGGTTGATAGTCGCCTGAATGTAAGGATATTTCGGTATAAGTCACGGGAAGACAAACACATAAAACTGGGTGCAAGAAAATCGAAGGCAAGTCGAAAATAGCCGCTCAATAATAAACACATATATACATGTCTGTTCATATAGCTTACTTATGTACAAATACTAGGGGGAGTCAAAAGTGTTACAATATTTTACTAATGTGAGGTACAATTCGGCCGCTCCAAACGTTTTTCCCGAAGTCGTGAAGGTGATGCGCCACACTGGGCCGTGAGATACCAAATAGCCTGATACTCACCGGATTTGCCCCGAGGGCTTGCATCTCTGAATTCACAGTTTTCGGTCTACCTGACTTTGCCTGATCGTTGGGGTTCTTGCAACCCAAACGAAATTTCTTCAACTATTTGGTTACTGTAATGTAATAAACTGCACCTTCATCTTTTGCATAAATGTTTTTGGTTGATTCTGCGGCATCTTGGCCCAATTGGGACTTGTAAAAAATGTTCCTAAATTAGACTATGTCGCACTTTCATCTGTTCAGCTCTCAAATCACAGTCGGAGTGAAGCAAAATATTGCAAAACTTTTGACTCACCCTAGTATTTGAATTGTTTGAAGTGAAAAGAACAGATCATTATAAACATTCGCAATGAGGAGAACCATAAAAAAACCTTAATAATGAAAATCATTTAACCGATGTACTGTGGACGTCTCGTTGTAAAGTACTGGTTAACGAATTATTATAGCAGATTAGTATTACTGTATAATGAGTACGATACCCACTAGGAGTTTGATATTTGTGGGATCGGATTAAAATTAAGACTAGTATAGTAAATGCATATAAGATATACAATATCGACAATAAATTAGGAGTAACTGTTTTCGATCAAATGTAAACAAAGAGTAATGTGGAATTGGTATATAGCAAATATTTTATTCTCGCAAAAATATTTTTAGAGGCTATTCAAATTGGTGGCAAATCAAACAATGTGCTCCAAACTTGAAAGGAGGTCTATTTTCAAATACTTAGTGGCTGGCTGGTGCAAACCAACTGAAATTTATAGAAGAATGTATGGTGTGTACGGAGAATCACGCTTGAGTTAAAAAATGTTTACAAATATGCTAAACATGTTTGCTACTACGAGCCTGAGTGGAAACCCACTGACTCTCCGGTAATAAAAGTTTCGGGAGCAGAGGTCAGTAAAGAAGGTCATGCTGACAGTCTTCTGGGACATAAAAGGAACAACCACAATAAATTTCAGTGAAAAAATTGAAGCTGTAAACAGTACTTCCAATTGCCAACTTCTCAGACAAAATTCACCTTTTTGAATTGAATGACTTGGTACATTTTTACTCATTTTTCACACAAAGTTAATTTTCTTCTAAAGCAATCATGCAAAGATTTTAGGCGCGCTTAGCATGGTGCTTATCGTCGTTGAAAATGGAATCGATTACCCGAGTTCAAGTTGCGGAAGAAGCTCTATATGTTTCATTCTCTCTTTCTTTCTTTCGCGCGCACACATATGTTCACACTCTCCAACATTCTTGCAGCCAGTAAGAAAAGGTCGTAAATACTCCAAAAGGTAAATC
Source organism: Sepioteuthis lessoniana (assembly GCA_963585895.1). NCBI lineage: Eukaryota > Metazoa > Mollusca > Cephalopoda > Myopsida > Loliginidae > Sepioteuthis > Sepioteuthis lessoniana. The sequence goes on from CAUZXS010004103.1 coordinate 112,966, forward strand.
AAAATATATAATTCTTGTGTGAATATATGATGAGAATTGCTTTTGAAATAATCATTTTCTATTCTTGATAATTTGTTTTAGGCCAGACAACTTTTGACCCTACAATTTTCAAACACAAAATTAAAAAGAGGGAGAGACAACGAGTAAAAGAGAATAAAAAAGGTAAATGAGTTGAACTTTTTAAAGTATCATATCCATGCTAATTTCGTAGATTCACATCAAACTAAAAATCAACATTTTATGCTACTTTTTTACCCAAATTTTGTTCGAGGCAAATTAACTTTCAATCCAACAACAATAAACATGAACACTCAAGTTTAAATAAGTATATCATAATAACATGACATTCACTGTCTTGGTCTAATCAAATTTTCAACGTTCTGAAATTTTCGATCTTTCAGCACGAAAAATGTAAGTAAAGTCATAATATATGCAACATGTAATGTAAAAATAGAGACAACTTTTGTAATAATCTTTATATCTTTCCGGTATAAATTAACATCACTACCGATATTCAAAGAATATTTCTAGGATCATAAATATATGATGATATGACACCAATATGATATCGATTTTTTATGAGTGTCCATCTGATGGCGGAGTTCCAGCCTTGGTACTCTGGGTAATGTGGTGTACCCCTTCATTACCAATGCTCCTAAGTCCACTCTGGCCCGGAGTGGTAACACCTGATAGGGTCCTATCTATGGGTCAAGTAGAACTGTTTTACATTTAAACTGTGTGCAAACAACTGACTCATATTAAATTGAATTGATAGAAATAGAACTCTTTGAGTAAATAAATGACTGATGTTTAACTGAATTGTTAGTGATGCATAACAATAATTGGAACATTTTAACTGTGTGCTAACAAATGAGTCCTGTTAAATAGAATTATCAGCATTGATTATCAATACTTGAAACCGTTTAACTGTGTGCAAATAAAACTATTTTGGTTAGCAATACTTGAAACCATTTAAGTGAGTGCAATCAAATGATTAATAATAAATATAACTATTCGTGTTAGAATATTTTGAGCCATTTAACTGTGTGCAAACAATAGTAATACTTATGTGCAAACAAATTAGTCCCGACCCACTTAAAAATAAGAAAACCTACAATCTAATGACTAACAAATCATCTTTAATCATTTAACTGTATGCAAAATGAGCTCTGGCTCGTTTAAAAATGTTATCAATAAACTATGCGTTTACAAATCATATATGATACGTATAAAGTGGATTTGGCATTAAATAATCTTCAATGGTTGATATGTCACAAAACTAAACTAAACCATTTAACTGTTTGCAAACAAATGATTGATGTTAAATTGTTAGCAATACTTGAAACCACTTAACTGTGTGCGAAAGAATGAACTCGGGCTCGTTTAAAAATGTGTTCAACAAAAAGTGTTTACAAATCATATATACTTATAAAGAGGATTTGGCATTGTATAACCTATAATGATTGATATGCCACAAAACCAAACCAAACTAATTCTGTTGTTTAACAAGAATAGCAATGGCATTTAATAACCTACGAAAGCTGATTCGTTTCCAACGTCCCTATATTTTTTTCTTCTTAGAAAAGTTTGTTGACCTAATTGAAGATTGCTATAATGAAACTTAGAGTAATTGTAATGAAAAATAATCAATTTAGGTAGAAAAATAATTAAAATAAAAGGGGGAAAAAAGTGATTGGGACTTTCTTTTGAGGCCAAGTTTTTGTTATTCAAGCGAAAGAAGCAATTAAATGGCAGTTTGAACAGAAGCAGAACTAATTAACGCGCAGAAATTCCTCGAAATAATTCTTCTATGAGTTTATTATCATTTACAATTATCATTTGCAATGGCTTAGTTAGCAGAGAAATTAGAGAAAATACAGCCAAGTGCTCTGTTGACACGTTTATAGTTTCTTGCTCGAACTGTGTACTAAGAGAACTCCGAACTGCAACTACAATTAGACTTTAATTATGGGGTTAGGAAAGCTATGTAAAGCATTATTCATTTAAATAATTGAATCAGTAAACAGGAATAGGCAATAAGTACTACAGTATAGTATCGGAAGTAACTTTTTTTGATTGAATCCATCAAAGTTTCTCCTCTAAACTTCAGCCCTGTCAGCCGGGGCTGTAGAATACACCAACTGCATCTCTCCAGAGGGGGAATGGACACACCAAATGAGTGTCCTAGATCTGACACTAAACCACGTGATGGTATGGTTCCAGTCCCAGAGCTTTGGGAAATTGCCATTTCTCCCAGGTCCATTCTGACTCGGAGTAGTAGAAGTTGCTTAGGTCTCATGTATAGGCCAAATGGAACTATTTAATCATTTACTCTATTTGAAAACATTTGAATATTTTAAAACAAATTAATAAAGTTGAATAGAATTATTAGAGTTGAAGAGGAATACTTGAAACAATTTAACTGTATAAACAAATGAGCTCTGGTTTAAAATGTTACCAACAAATTATTCAATTACGAATCATATGTGTATGCGTAAAATCGAGATTTGACATTAAATTACATACAAGAGTTGATATGCTATACTAGCAACCAACTAACGAATCCTCTACACTTGTAATCAATCTCTCTCTCTCTCTCTCTCTCTCTCTCTCTCTGTATCAATCTACGTGATGAATTCAATAAGTTTCCAGACTTTTTTTGTATAGGCATTTAGATTTGTCGTAGACTTTTGAAAATCCAGTATGTTATTGCTATACATCTTATGAGATGATTGACCAATTTTTATGATTTCAAGTTCTAATGAACAGCTACAGCAGGAATTGAAATGCACCCTACTAAAGCCTGATTGTCACTGCTGGTGAATTTCAAAAATGCAATCTGGACGTGAGGACACTTTAGAAGAACGATATGCAATAAGATTGCGTTTTAAACATGGAAAAAATGCCACAGAAACGTATGGAATGCTTCAGACTGCTTTTCGACCATCTTGCATGAATCGAGCATCAGTTTTTGAGTGGTATAAGAGATTCAAGGAAGTCAGGGAATCTGTGAGGGATGATGATGAGAGGTGTGAGAGGAGTAAGGAAGTCAATACACCAGAGTTGATTGGCCAAACGGTTAGGGTTACTATGTTGAGGTTTTAAGGGAGTTCAGGAAGAGATTCCGTCGGAGCAGGGCCAGCACTCTTCAAATCGGGTCAGTGGCATTTCCACCAGGACAATGCACCAGTCCACAACTCCATCCTTGTCACAGACTATTTGACCAAGATGGGCATCAAGACAGTTCCTCACCCTCCCTATAGTCCAGAACTTGCTCCCTGTGACTTTTCGTTATTCCCTAAGCTCAGAGGCTGTCGTTATGAGACAACTGAGGAGATGGACGAGGCTGTGACGAAGGTCATTGACACGCTCACACACGCTCTCCCTATCATCTATCTTTCTATTTCCATCTAACACCTTTTATCTCTATCTCTCACCCTCTCCCACTCTATCTCCCACTTTCATCACATGGACGCTAACTAAGCGCATGGAGAAAAAGCTTGACGGCAATTACACAAGAATGCTTCGAGCTGTATTGAACAAGTCCTGGAGGCAACACCCCACAAAACAACTGCTGCACGACTACCTACCACCCATCAGGAAAACTATCCAAGTTAGACGATCCAGACATGCGGGACACTGCTAGAAAAGTAAGGACGAACTCATTAGTGACGTACTCCTGTGAACCCCTTCACATGGACGAACAGAGGCTGGACGACAAGCTAGAACTTATCTACAGCAGCTCAGTGCCGATACAGAATGTAGCCTGGAAGACCTGCCGGAAGTGATGGACGACAGAGACGGGTGGCGAGAGAGAGAGAGAGTCAGGGAAATCCGTGCTAGTAGCATTACATGATGGTGATGATGTCTTTCTCTGAACCTCTCGCTCTCTATCACTATCACCCTCTCTCTTTCTTCATTCCTTAGTCTCAGTTTTTAGCTATCTCTCACTCTGTCTCTCTCCCCTTCTCTTTTTATCTTTTTTACTTAAACTTTATCTCTCTCTCTCTCTCAGTCTCTAACTCTTTTTCTCTATATCTCTCCCCTCTCTTTGTCGCAATCTCTCACTCTTTATTTCTCCCCTTCTCATCCTCTATATCTATCTATCTCTATCGTTCACCCATTATTTTTCTTTATTTTTCTCTATCACTATCTCTCACCTTTTGTCTTTATCTCTCAAAATCTCCTTCTTTCTCTTTGTTTGTCGTACTTTCTATCTTTCTCTCGCCTTTTATTTCTATCTTACATACCCTCCCTTCTTCTCTCTTTTTATATCCATCTTTCACACTTTATCTCTCACACACTCACTCTCTCTCTCTCCTTCAATCTTTCTCTCAATCTCTATTTCGCACCCTTTATCTCCCTCTTTCTCTCTTTCAAGCACATGCACACACACACATATATATATATGCGCACGAATACGTGCGCTTGTCTGCGCACATACGCATTTTCGAGCAAAAATCCGCATAAGGATTTATAAATTACTGTCACGGATATTTTATGCTATAATATTAGCAACGTGACAACACTGTACTCGGATATAAACCAGCCTAATCGGCTGTGGCCGCAGAATACAGCGACTACGATTCTGCAGAGGGCTAAGTCCCCTCCCCAACGAGTGTGCTGGATATGACACTAAGCGATCTCAGCCCAGTCAGCTGGGGCTGGCGAATTCACCGACTGCTTCTCTGCAAAGGAGTAATGAGTGTCCTGATATATGACACAAAACAATCTGATGGTGAGGCTCCAATAATGATGGAGCCTTGGGGAATGTTGAGTGCCCCTTCATTGCCCAAGGCTCCCAGGTCCTCTCTGGCCGGGAATGGTTGCACCTGATAAAATCCAATCTATGGGTCAAATAGAACTGTTTGACATTTAACCTGCAGGCAAACAAATGAATTATGCTAAATAGAACTGTTTTGATCCTTTAACTGTGTGTAAAATTACTGGTGTTAAGCTGAATTGTTGGTTATACATAGCAATACTTGCAAACATTTACCTTTGTTGACTTTTGCGAAATAAAATTGTTTGATCATTTAACTGTGTGTCTACAAAAAGTGTTTACAAATCACATATTTAATATATATGTAAAAACAGGATTTAACATTAAATAACCAACAATGGTTGATATGCCATAAAACCAAATCAAACCCAACCAATCAGATTCAAATGCATTTCGTAGTTAAAATATTGGGTCATAAGCGATAATCATTCAAGTATCTAAGCTGTGTTGTATCAACTACATTTTTCAAGGACGAACATTGCTGAGGCTATAAGTCGAGAATAAATCTTGCAAACGAATTAAATTAATATGAACATTTCCTTACCAATACTTTCCAAAAAGTCGATTGCAATACATTTGGGCAGGATCGAAAGACCTCATCCGAAGTTCTCGATGTTATGTCTAACTTGCTTATCTAGAATATAATAAGTATATTGGTAAATGTCTTGTCTTATTGTTTCTTATCTAATGGCGGGCTGAAAAGTTTATATAATGACATTATATCTGCTGTTGATGACTTTTTTAACCAATGAAATCCAAGCACTTCAACAACGATCGAAGTGAACAGACTGAGGTAGATAGAAGTCAGTACCTTTGTGTCCTTGTAAAATTTGAGGTACCTTCGCGATAAATAACTACATTATTCTAGTTTGAAACTTTTACAGTAACATTGCGTGGCGCGGAAATTTCTTTCATCTTACTTTGGACCCCCCCCACATCCAGTATATTTTCTCCGCCCCCATCCTCGTATTATATCCCCGCACCCATCTCTAAATGCAAAACTAATTGGTTTTAAATAAGATATCAGATAATTCCTGGACGAGCCAACAACCCATTTCTATCGGAGAGAAAAAAGGAAGATGTTTTCCTAATCCGATGATGGAACAATTAAAGTCTAATCTATTTAGTCATTTAACCCGAAAGGAAGGGCAAGCCCTGAGTGGTCTGAAATGAAGTAAAAAATAAAGGACATATTTCTTTTTAAAGTGGGGAAACAAGGCCTTAATTACAAGCACATTGCGCTTTTTCTAAGTCATTGGGATTTTTCTTTTTAGACGTTCCCGTACATCCGATTGACTCGGACGTAAATTTCGATGGATCCTTTACTTTGGACTTTATATATTTAAGAGATAAAATATCATTTCCATTTAAATAGTTTAGCCCATATCTCCAACGTAGTTGCTCTCATCATAACTTGCATAGTTCTTTCCCAGTTAAATTACCCAGCAATTGAGGCTTAGAATTCGCTGACTATATCCCCTCCTTGGGGTGTACTTTGTATGACACTAAACTGCATCTTACGATAAGGGTCCAGTTCTGGAGATCTGGTAAATGTGGAGTACCTCTTCACAATTATTGCTCAGTCGGCTGGGGCTGTAGAATACACCAACTGCATCTCTCCAGAGGGGTAAGACCCCCTCTAACGAGTGTCCTGGATATGACACTAAACCATCTAATGGTGAGGTTCCAGGAATGCGGAGTACCCCTTCATTACCATCGCTCCCAAGTCCACTCTGTCCCGGAGTGGTAGCACCCGATAGAGCCCTATCTATGGGTTAAATAGAATTAACAGCATTCTTATGCTAAACTGAATTGTTTGAGTAAACTGAATAGCTTGAAATAGAAATGTTTTTGACAATTAAACCGTATTTACATTTAAATTGCGTGCTTATGCTTAACTGAATTATTTGAAATAGAACAACTTTTCGACATTAAAATTGTATTTACACTTAACTGAATTGTTACATATAACTTCTTGAATAGTTTGAAATAAATGTTTTTGACAATTAAACTGTGTACTTATGCTAAACTGAATTGTTTTAAATGGAACAGATTATTTTCATAAAAATGGGTTTGGCGTTAGATAACCTTCAAAAGGTTGATATGCCGTAAAACCAACCAAACCAAACCATCTTCACAATTATTACTAGCAGGTCCACTATAATCCGGAGTGGTTGTACTTGTTAGGATCCCATCTATGGACTAAACAGCTCTGTTCTTAAATTATTTGTATCCAATAGGACAATGTGCAAAAAAAAAAAAAAAAACTTCTTAAGAAACAACAGGACAAAAAACTGAAATATGATTGTACACTGAACACGATTCTCTAACTTCTAGTCATAAAATACCCCTAGACAGGTTGACATGCTGCTACAATCAATCAATCAATTATAAAAGTAGCTTTATATGTCTAAATGTCTATCGTTAAAAACAACCCTTAAAATACTGTAAGCTTTTTTTGTCATAGAAATATAAATGTTTCGATTATGTTGTTTACTTCCATTGAAAGAAAGAAAGAAGTACAATAAGGGTAGGCTAAAAAGTTCATATATTGACCAAGATACTCGCATAGATTGTGATCAAATGAGGTTTATTTTTCAACATTATCTCCTTAGCGGTCTGCATATTTCTCCCATCGATGTTGCTGGGCATGGATCCTATTGGTCATCAACATTAGATATGACGGCAGCATATGAATTTTCTGCTCCCCCACAGTGTTTGTGTGTGTGTGTATATATATATATATATACACACACACACACACACACTCTCTCTCTCTCTCTCTCTCACACACACACACACACACACATTTAATATATTCAAAATTGGCAATATCAGCAACGTAGAAATATATATATACATATATGTTTCTCATATTACCAATTTTGAATATACTAAAAACAAATATCATTTAACTCATGGATATACCACATGATCTGGTTCATTCTTCGTTTATTTTGTTTGTTTCTCTTTTGTTCTTTTGCTGGGTGGGGGATTTTTTTGTGATTTATCATTTTCTTAAACATTTTTGAAAGGAAAATATTAAATTTTCTTGACGTGACCTTACGCCAAAAATATTTGTAAAAATTAACTAATTAAACAGAATTATTGAGAAGATACTTAGAAAGAACCAAAATGGTTTTCGGAGAAATCGATCCACGAAAATACAAATTTTGACTATCCGTCAAATTCTAGAAGGTGTACGTGCAAAAAAAAAAAAAAAAAAAAAAAAAAAAATAGAGGTAACAATACTATTTGTCGACTTCTCCAAGGCTTTTGACTCCACACACAGAGGGAAGATGGAGCAAATACTACTCGTCTACGGTCTACCCAAATAAACCGTAGCAGCCATAGTGATGCTATATAAAAAACACGAAAGTAAAAGCTCGCTCCCCGAATGAAGATACAGACTACTTCGACATTGCAGCAGATGTGCTGCATGGAGAAACATTAGCCCCATACCTTTTATCCCCCGTCTAGACTACGTGCTTAGAACGTCTATTGATAAAATGAAAGACAACAGTTTCAAGCTGACAAAGGAAAAAAGTAGAAGATACCCTGCACAAACAATTACGGGAGTAGACTACGCCGATGATATAGCGCTTCTAGCAAATAAGCATAAACTTTGCAACATAGTCTGAAACGAGCAGCCGCTGGCATATGCCTCTATGTCAACGCAGATAAGACAATATATGTGTTTCAATCAAAGAGGCGAAATATCCACTCTAAATGGTAATTCTCTGAAAGTAGTGGACAAGTTCACCTACCTAGGAAGCAGTGTCTCATCAACCGAGACAGACATCAACACGCGACTAGCAAAGGCATCGACAGCTATCGGTATACCGAAATCAGACCTGACCGATAAAATAAAACGCAGTATTTTCTAAACAGCGGTCGTGTCGATACTGCTATATGGATGCATTACATGGACGCTAATTAGACGTATGGAGAAAAAGCTTGACGGCTATTACACAAGAATGCTGCGAGCAAGTTTTGGAGGCAACACCCGACAAAGCAGCTGCTGTACGACCACCTACCTCCCATCAGGAAAACAAGTCAAATTAGACGCGCCAGACATACAGGACAATGCTGGGGAAGTAGGGACGAACGCATAAGTGACATACACCTGTGGACCCCTTAACATGGACGACCAGCTAGAACCTATCTACAACAGCTCTATGCCGATACAGGATGTTGCCTTGAAGACCTGCCGGAAGCGATGAATGATAGGGACGCGTGGCGCGATATGATGATTATTCCTGTCTTTTCTATTCATCTCTCTCTCTTTCTCTGACTATATATGTGTATGTGTGTGTGTTTATTTACCAACCCCTCCACACAAGCAGGATTTGGCACAGAGTCAATCTTAAGTGGAATTTAACAGGTTTGCATTCAAACTTATCCTTCTCCTAGACCTGTTAACGTGCCAGTCTAGCCAACTAGTTACCCATAACAGGAGGGAGAATAATTGGACGCATACCTTTCCCAGAGTATTAGTGCTATTGTTATATAGTTATTTACACGTTCATTCAGCATCACAACGACACCATAATTAAGACGCATGAAGGAAGGAAGACGCAAGAAGAATTAAGATGCAGGAAGGAAGACACAAGAAGACTTCTTTAGAAAAATATTCGCCTCTCAGTTTATTGCAAGGGTTCGAAAGGTTAGCATGTGGGAGGATGCTGGAGACCGAACATAAACTTCATATTTTGACCCCACTGTTATGACCGTCACGTTGTGTCTTGTTCTCCTGATGTTGGGGTCCACTCCATCGGGGGTTTTCCGAGGACCCCCTCGGTCGGGTGTGGCTTACTGGTCTCTACTGTCTGGAAGTCTGCTAGCAACTGCTCTGGGACCCAAACTCAACTGAGTTAAATAATAACTCAACGCCCACACGATCGCCTACTGGATCTTTGAAATCGAATGTTTAATCGTCATCCAGCGGAAATAACTGTCATGCAGTTCAGAGGTTACTCTCTTCCGGTGCATGACTGTAATGGCAGAATGGGACCTTCACCTTTTCCCATATCATAAGCCTTAATCCGCCCACGCGATCTCTTTCGATTACTGGCCGTTGGAATGTGTCACTTCCTTCCGGTGTATTACCTAGAAATAGCATTTTTGGGCCGGGGTGAAGGTCAAAATATAACACTATATGAAATGCAAGCAGCCCTGTTTAGGGTTTGAACTCGAGTCACTGTGTCTATTTCCTACGACGATAAACATTGCATTGTGAACGCCTCATATATGTTCTACTCAAAATATATAAAATGGCTATGTCACAGATACAGGCACTACCCTTTGATTACTGCCCAAAGGCTGGATAGTTGGTTATCTCTCATTGAGAAAACTCATAATTTTAAGTATTGTCCGGATTATTTTGGTATAATCTGGATTTTTAAGATCCTTTGTTGTATTGCTTTCTGTTACTTTTACTGCTTAGTTGCTTTTATTATTACGTTTTGGCTTATCTATTCTCTAGCGTTCTTCTGGTGCACAATTCTATGGAGTGAGAGAACATCGATTTTGTTTATTATTATTAGAGTGTTCACCAATGGCCCGGGAGACCTGGGTTCAATCCCAGGTCGAGTCATACCAAAGACTTTAAAAATGGAACTTGATACCACCTTGCTTAACACTCAGCATTATAAGGTACGGTTCAAGGGTAAAGTGGAGCAATCCTGGGAATGGAGTAGCGCCCTCCCCTACACCTTGGTGTAGTAGCTATCGAAAAGGGAGCCTTCGGGTCACCCTCGACTATGGTCGCTAACTTTACTTACAAAACGGAAAGCATTTTAGTGACAACAATAGCAACAGAAGCATTTTAATTATCAGAACAATTATTCGTACAAAAGTATTTTTCGGTGATATTTTACGATTTAGGCGCCTAAAAATTGCCTCAGGATTAAAATTTTTTAATGCTCTTAAAGTATTATTCATTAAACAAAAAGACCTTTTTAAATATACGTTCTTTTACTCAATGATATTTAATTCAGGGCTATGACCAACAGAGATTTGGAATGGGGAGGGAATTTAAAAAGAAAATATCCAGTTTCTGATTGTTGGTTAGATATTTCAAAATCAGAATGACTATACATTTCAAATGACGTTATTGGGTATTAAGAGAGCCATGGAAAATCATAGACGCAAAAACAGAACAATTCGGTGGAGATTTTTTATGGCATCAACGCACTGGACCGTGAAAATTGATGCTTAAAAGAAATTAAATTGACTCCGATCTTAGAAACCGGTTAATTTGACTGGGCAGATTTTGTGATATATCTGATGACCTTAAAGAAAGAAGAGATAGAGAAGAATGTCTAAACTTGCCAACGATAAAATGGCACAGTATCGAAAATTTCCGTTTAAGTGAGCATAATAAACACAGTAAAGATATCCTGTATCAGCAAAGTAAATCTATTTGTAACGTTACTCTGAAGGGAGAGCTCATTAAGAAGACATATAGCGTCTATTGAAATATCTTCAGTAACTTTTACCAAAAACACACACACACTAACAAGGGGTGTCCTTGCTATGATACTAACCTGCATCTGGCCGCTCTTTCTACGGGTCTTTGAATATGCTGACTATATCCCTTGTGGAGGAGTAAGACCCCCCGCAAAAAGGGATATCTTGGGTATGAAATAAATTACATCCGATAGGCAGGTTTGGTTTCTTTGTTTAATGACATATCAACCTTCGCGGGTTATTTGATGCCAAAGACATCCTTGTAGAAGAATAGTAGTGGTACTATTCAACCCATGGCAAGAGGGATAAGGGGGTTCATACCTTTCCCAAGGGCATTAGTCCAAAAGTGAACGCAGTAGCGCGACTGGAATTCGAATTAATTTTCTATGTTTATCCACAACCTATTGAGAACTTATATCCTTTATAACGAGGTTCCAGTTTTGGAGATTGTAAATTACTCCTTTGTTATCATTACTCCTAGGTCCACTCTGGCACGGAGTGATATTATTTATCAGAGTCTCATCTATGGTCAAATAGATCTGTTAAACAATTATTCGTATCCGATAAGAATACTTTATATATAACTAAATTATTTGAATTAAGAATACTTACTTGAAGCTATAATTGTTTACTAAATATTATTATTAGTTATTTGAAATCATATAACTGTGTACGAAGAAATGAATAATTACCTGAAACCATATGATTATGAGTATTAGATAGGAATAGTTGAAACCATACAACTGTGCAAATCCTCTATGTTAGATGATTACATGATATTAGATATTTCTAAGAGCAAAAAACTACACAAAATATATGAATATACAATGAACGTAGTTCCCAAATCTCAAGGCCTAAAATAACTCTTGGTGGATTTATATGATGTTAAAATCAATCAATCAACCACACACACATACACCAACCCACGTGACATAATCCTTTCTTCATTATCATAGCTAATACATGAATAAAAGGAAACGTGAGATGGGATTCAAGCAATTATAGTGAGCTAGATGCACACTGGTTGATCCAACCTTATAGTCTTATGCTAAAATAATGTGAGCTATATAAATATCTCGAATACCTTGCTGCAGGGTCATGATTAGTGAACTGGTCGAGCAGACCATTACTACTATGTAATGAGTTAGATCCAAACTAAGCATCCCACGTCTGTGACCTTGTGCCAGATTAAGCCTCGTGATTTAGCGATTGACTTTATTGGTACAATGGTTAGCAAGCTAGGCTAGCACACCGTTACTATTGATGTAGTTTCTCACTGAGTGTCTCATACTTTTGGCTTTGTGCAAAACTTTGTAAATAAGTGTATATATTTACCAACCCCTTCGAACGGGCAAGTTGACTCAAGGTCAATTTTATGCGGGTTTTAACAGGTTTGAATTCAGAGTTTTACTTCTCCTGGACTGGTTGTCTAACCAAGGCTAAAGAATTCAGTTTACCCTACTATTTACCCATAGTTGAAGAGAAAATAATTGGATTAATATTTTTCCCATAGTTATCAGTGCTATGTAAAATGCAATCAACCTCGTCCAGGAATTGAACTCGTGTTGATTTGTCCATTTCCTACGAAGGTAACTATTACACCACGAGCATCTTTGTAAATAAGGGAATGTTGAGTTTGATTACCAAAAGGTAATACACGTTTGTGGACTTGTATAAGGCAAAGCTTACCTTCGAAAATATTTATACTATCAACTATAAAAAAAGAACCTGCCCTAAGACTCCAAACTCTAACATGACACAAGTCAATCTCTGGTAAATTCGTTTGACAATTAGTGATAATGAAGTCAGTAAAAAATATTATTATATTAATACAATACATGATAACAAATGGTAAAGATTATTATTAACAGATACTATTATCAATAATTATAATTCTTATTACTATAGGGAAAGTCCCCATAACGTCGTGGCTAACGTGCTGGACTAATACTCTTGGGAAAGTTATGAAACCCCTAATCCACCCAGTTTAATGTGTTTTCGAAGAATATATATATATATATATATATATATATATATATATATATATATAATTCTTTCATGACTTTAATGAAAATTTTAATAATATATAGGTTTTGTAATAATTGTTCTAATTATGCATTTTTGTTTTCTACTGTTAGTTTATAATGAATTTTTATATATATCTATTTTTCTTAGATAATTTCTAATTATCATTTTGAGAAAATAAAAAGTGATCATGAAATGTCTACCAGTAATGCAAAATAGAATATGTCGGCCATTGCCTTGGAAAAAAAAAAAAAAAAAAAAGAAAATCTTCCCTCTTATTTTGATTGTATCCCCGAAAAGAAAATTTGTCGTGAATTGGCCATAACATCTTTACAACAATAAAATGAATGAGACCAATAGTCTTAAGCTCTCTTAAAAAGATAATCCTTATCTAAAATATTAAATTTCTGGAGCTGAATTTTTCATCAGGATAAAACTATCAACACTTATAAAGTAAGACAGTATTTACCGAATAGACTTGAATCACAGTAATTTCTTATAAATACAGAACAATAAAAAGGAAGCGCAGCTGTTTAGATTACTAATAGTCAACTTTGTATGTACTAATAGTAATTTACCCCATTTGTTAATATATGAATAATTACAACTCATAACTAATTATTAATCCTTGTTTACTGCGTTACTATTTTTAATGAGATGGGATAAAAATTGCCAATAAATGCTGTAATCAAAATCTATCGTTAAAAAAAACAAAGATTGGTTCTAATTAGAATAGTTCAGGATTTCTTTGGCCCTAAAAGTTTACAGAAGAAAATTTCACGTTAAATATCAAGGGCACCAATCAATTCATCGATATACAATATTATGGCGGTAAAATTAAATCATACATTTTCTTGAGAATATAAATTCTTGAAAAATCCTCACCAGTGAAGCAAAACAGTGATAATCGTCTTGTGGAGGGCAGAGAACAGAAGCCACAGAAACTATGTAAAAAGTTTATATAACTTTTATTTGTCAGACGAGGTCCAGGAGAGACGTATGACCCGGTGCTTAGTCAATAATTATGCTTGCAGGTCCTGTTCCTTCAATTAAATGGTTTCATGTATTGCTATCTAACACTATTAATTCGATTTTATATTATTCATTTGTTTGCTTACTGTTACATATTTTCAGCTATTGCTATTTAACATTAACAATTCTATTTATCACGTATTCCATTGTAATATAAATAATTTGAACATAGCTGTATGGTTTCAAATAACCAATAAAAATAATAAATGATTGAACAATAAAGTCTTGGCGTATTTGTTAATGGATACAACAGTAATAAGAGTTTTCGTAAACAGCTAGTTAATCGACAGATATCGTAAAGATAGGTCAGAAAGATTTGTTAATGCGTATAGAAGCCTTCTCTCTCTTCTATTGTAGACACGCCTCGTACCGAATTGCATTGCTTGTTTGTTTGTTTTGTTCCTTAAGTCCCATTTGCTCTGTTGCTTGTTTGTTTTTGATTATTTGGACAAAAATATGCGAATCCATGACGTGTGTGTGAGAGAGAGAGAGAGAGAAAAGATTAGGCCAACAACCGAAGCTGAAAATCCTTCTTGCTAAAAAGGAACATGTTTTTCTTTTGACCAACGCATACGCCCTTCGCTACAAAACGCTTATTATTGTTGTTGGGAATTAAATGCGCACAATTACGGAATTAAGATTCTTAACTTCATAAAACGATCCGATGAAGCGCGAATGTCAGCACTGAAAGAACATATGCGCATGCGTGTGGGCATGCGTATACCTCCAATTGCGTTCATGTGTGTGAGATTTTTCAAGTAAGACGAAATGAAATAGCCATGTAATTTTATTTATTATTTACCGCATCTTTGTCGCCCGTGTAGCGACTATTTCAGTCTGATTTCTTAAAATACGGCGCAGGAGAAAATATTTTAAAAATTAAATGCGCGCACGCACAAACATATATATAACTAACCACACACATATGTAATAAACCGTACACATGACTACACACATACGCAAATAAAATAATAATGATAAATAAATATATATTAGTTTTTATATATATTTAATAGCGTGGATGTGTATCTGGACCCAAGTTTTCTTGCCGCCTTATTACGACAATCTTCAGACAGAGAAAGAAAGAATTTGAGAAAAAAAAAATCGAAAATACAGTCGGGCGAATGTTTACGTTGAGATTTGTATGACTCTAGTGTATGATGATACATACGTCTTGCAGCAGGATTGAGGATGTTTCCTGGATATGATTGGGGCAAAGTGTAGTAAAGGATTTGACCATATATATATATATATATAAAGGTATTTTTTTAAAGCAAAGTCATCCTTTTTTTTCAGATTTTTTTCCTTAAAAGGTAATCTCTGCATTGTTTAGAATTAGTTATTAGGGTGAAAAAAATTGTTTTGTGACTGTACAAAATGCTGGCAAATCAAACTGAATCAAATTGAACCGAAATTTTTTATTAATTTTTTGTTGTCTGAAAAGTGTAAACCTTGTGAAATTTACAGAAAAATGTATTTGTACGGCGATGCATGATTTAGTAAAAGATTAATGCTTACAAATGGGCCAAACATGGGTGTGTCACAATGAACAGGAATAAGAAAAAACAGTAATTGGAATGAAAATATACAAGCTCTCCGGTAAATAAAAAGTTTCAGGCGCAGCGATCAGTAAAGAGGGCCATGCTGTTTTCTGAGACATGAAAGAACCTATTAATATTGATTTCTTTGAAGAAAGTACAACCACAAACAGTACTTCCTATTGTCAACCTCCTTAAGCGTATTTCCATTAATTTATTGAATGACTCGTGTATATATATTTGTGTGTGTGTTCGCCAATGGCCCAGGAGACCGGGGTTCAACCCGAGGTCGAATCGTACCAAAGACTAAAAAATGGTACTTGATGCCGCCTGGCATTGTAAGGTACAGGGTAAAGTGGAGCAATCTAGGGAAAGGAGTAGTGCCTTCCTAAACTCCTTGGTGTAGTAGCTTTTGAAAAAGGAGCCTTCGAGTCGCCCTCGACTACGGTTGCCAACCTTACTTTATATATACCCACTATAAGATAGGGTAGAAATAAAATTAAGATGAAAACTTACGACTATTTACCCATAAGGGAACGGATGGATTCGTGTCTTTCCCAAGGATATTTCCGAAATTAAACTCAAACACCCTCATTTACGATTTTTTTAGTATAAGTGAAACCGCCCTTGACAGAATGCCATAATCTAAATCATTCTTCTCATCACGCGCCACACAACATTATATAAAGGGACATCAGGTGGAAACTTCTTGGTCTAATGATCGCATAGGCATGAAATTGACAATCACTAATAGCCGTTGACTGTATAACCTATTTAAACTTAAACCTACGTATGCTCTATAACCGATAGTGAGCCCTCTTTATTAACAATAACAAAACACATAACAAATATATTAATTTTATATATCACCATTATCAAGTCGCGCTGACAGCACTGAGTTCACTGACTCTCTCTCTCTCTCTCTCATCTATCGGTTCTAGCAAGTTTCTAAGTTACAACCTGCGTCTGTACAGAATTGATATAAGACTGCGGGTCGGCCAAATACTAGCACAATCTATCTGCAGCAGTCCATAAAAGAACGTCACTTGTTTCTCCACGGTGCTCTGCATGTATTTTACTTGAATAGTTTGTGAGATGGGAGGCAGCTGCTATTTCGAGGGTTGTTCATCAAAACAGCATGCGGCAGTCTTGTGGAGTTCGTATCTAGCTCTTTCTCCATGAGTTTTCTTAGTGTGGAGCATCCATATAGTAGTATGGACACAGCTTAAAAGAAATCCCATTTTTTTTCATCGAATTAGATTTCCATGTGATCGATAGCCTCTCAATAGCATTCTATGCCTTGGCTAGCCGTATGCTGACATCATTTTCGGTTGTTGAGATATTCCTGCCGAGGTATGTGAACTGGTCTACAAATATTAGGGGCTTGCTACAAAGTGAAGATGGCTCCTTTTTGTTTTAACCCAATGTACTCTATTTTATTTGCATTCACATAAAGACCAATGCCTTCTGCTGCTTTCTCCAGACTATGCAGTTGGGATTCTGCTTGGGCTAGTGTATTAACAAGAAATGCTAGCTCAACTGTGTAGTCTTGGTTTGTCATAGAATTTGCAGGATATTGTCTGCTTTTGGCCTTTTTCAATATGAAACCATTTTCTTTTATTAAATCTATGGATGTTCGAAGTACGTAATCAAGGTTGAGTACAAACAAATATAGTGGTAATATACCTTCTTGCAAGACTTCAGTGACAATATCAAAGAAGTCTGCGTCTGCACATAACATATTCAAATATAATGCTTTTTCACTCCGCATATAACTAGCAGATTAATCAATTCAAAACATAAGCACTCCCCTTACAAAGAAAAAAAGAACAGAGCTTTTAAGTACTAACTAATCCCATGTTAGTCAGGTATAAGGCCCAAAATTTGGTAAAATTAATGAGAATTGAACTCACTACAGTAGTGTTATGGATTAGTTTTACGTACATATACCAAAAGTAATAGAAACAGGTTGTTCAACACCGACTTATCTCCTGTTATGTAAAGTCATCTACTAAGCTTATTTTATTTAATACAATTCTAGAAATATTTGACACCCATTGAGAATGGATTTCACTAATAGCATTCTGCTTGCCTAACCTGTTAACCATTCTACTCAGTGCAGTGTCAATATTATCTTCATTATAATCAAGTCGTGCTGACTCTATCTCTCTCTCTCCATTCGTTTTTATAGTTCATCGCTCCTGGGAAGTTTTCCAAACTACATCCTATGTCCGAACAGAGCTGATGTAGATATGTTCTTGTTGATCGGCCAACACTGGCACGTCCATGTGTAGGGTCCATAGAAGCTCGTCCTTGTTTCTCCAGTAGTGTACCGAAAGTCTTGTTTGCATTACTTGTTTTAGAGATTGGGGGGGGGGTAAATGGTCGTACAACTGATGTTTCGTAGGGTATTGCTTCCAGTGTTTGTTCAATGTGACTGGTAGCATTCTTGTGCAGTTCCCATGTTGCTTTACGTTTCATAAACATCTATTTATTTGGCCATTATATATATATATATATATATATATATATATATATATAAATAAATAAAATGTAGTTTGGCGTAAAGAGCGTTCAATATCCGTGATAGAGCATACGTGGATCTAAGTAAGGACGGTATAGGCACCGTCACGACGCTTGGTAACAGACCTTAAGTCTGATGATTGCAAAAGGGAGAAACTGAGTCACCTTAGTGCCATTTACTTACATAAGTAAATAATAGAACAGAATCCGATAATATAGAGAAAAACAGAAAAACAAAGTAATCCAAAGTGAGTATGAACACTGATTTATTGATTGAACGGTATATACCTCCTTTCTCTGTATATATTATTTCCTCTCGTTTTCATTTCAATAAAGATCCATCGTTGATCTAACGGTCGATATCATCTTTTCTAAGTCCTGATGATGGTTTATTAAAATCGAAACGTTATAGCGTCGGGTTTCTTTTGCAATAGATTCTTTACTCTGGATTACTTTGTTTTTGAATTTTTTTCCACACACACACATTATATATATATGATAATTACGATTATAATTATGACGTATCAACAAAGGTGAAACAAAGAGGAATTGGGTTAATTTATATTAACATTTCCTTGCCAGATCTACATTAGCACTTTACGAACGTGCTTTAATACGTGTTGTTTCCTCATATTATCGACACCAACCCAATTACTAGCTACATTGCTTTTAATCACAGTTTCCCGACAAGATTTGAATCCGAGAGTTTTTCAACCCCGACAGGAATTTGAACTTGGATCGGCCATTTCCTTTTTCCCTAAACCTAGTAATTGCACGAGGCAGCGCGTATAAAATGGTGTATTATTTAAGATTCGGTAGGATTGGAATTGAAACGTAGATAAAAAAAAAAAAAGCAACCTAGATGGTATTCAATATTTAATCTTACTATAAGAAAGAACAATATTAGCCATTTTGTTTTATTATTGTCGGTATTTTTTAAAGACTATATCGTCCAAATGCTTGGCCTCTTCAGCTCTACACCTCTGAAGCCTCGCCCAAGAGTCCTATAGCGCTCACTTCGTGACTGGCTATAGTATTACTGTTGTTCTATATTCAAATAAAATCTTTCAATTCGTTATCTAGGGCCTATGTCTAAAAACTTGAGCCTTTGGGTAACCCTATAAAAAATAGTTGCAGGGAGATAGATCAGGTAAACGATCCGGCTACAGGATGCTTAACGTACGTTCCATCCGCAAATTCCTTCAAGTGTCTGAGCCACGGCAATTTTAAATCCGAGAGTTCATTCAGCTTGACTCCTACTCGTGGATAATTACATATATGTAGAATAGAAAAATAACTGTTTCTGGGTGTTCCATAATATAATGGTAGACTAAAACAAAAAAAGTTAACCAAGAAATGCAACGTTTTAGCACTCAAAAACGACCTTGTTGATTTCGAACTAAAGATTCTTAACTAATATTTCACTGTGAGATATTTACCTCTTGAGCAATGTCCTTTATCCTTGGTACGTTTTATTTATCTATTTATTTGCTTTGTTACTTGTATATATTTTGTTACTCTTATCTGTATATTAACTTTCATTTTTATTTATCCTTGTTTTTAGTTGCTGTTTTTTTTTTTTTTTGTTTGTTTTTTTCTTTTAACGTCAGAGTATGAAACTGACGTTTGAAATGGGAAAATTTAGCATAGAAACAATTGAGACAATGGTTTATAAGATACCCAAGCAATGTTTTCTTGTTTGTTTGTTTTTGATGTCTGCTTCTTTTTTTTCATCTGGACGCACAAGAGGAACATACTAACGATTACTAATTACCGAGACCTCCTCAAAGAAAGACAAATTAAATCAAAAACATTTTGTTTATTTTTTCTTATGACCCAATGTACTTACATGTGTCTTTCACGCGCGTCACTGACAGTGTTCATATGCATATACACACCTAGGTTCTTACCCTTTAATCACACACACACATATGTATGTATATGTGTGCACATAAAACTTGCAGCACACAAATAGGCACATAAACTGACCTCCTACTATGGCGTGATAATAAGTAAACTAGTAGAGCGAGTTAGATTCCCAGGAGTGCTCCACAACTACAGCCAAGTGCCAGAGCTATGTTATGCTTAGTAAATAAATAACTGTACAAATCGATATAGACAAGTATATGTACAAGAATTGTTATATGCATGTATATATCATTATTATTATTGATGAAGATGAGAAACAAGGTTATGGAGTTTTTGTCAGCGCTTTGTTAGCGAGTGTGATGTAACAAATGAAAAGGCCGTTTTTATAACAAAATCTTTCTATCAAAGCACTAAAATACGTAAATGCATCTAACTTCCACAGCGTCGGCGATTCATAGTCACGTGATCCTGATCTCTGAATCCAGCACCAGCACCAACGGACTGTGCCTTCAAATACAAGGACAACTGCTCACGATGAACGCTCTCATTCCAAATATTCATTGATCACATAGAACATCTTATAATCTATAGCCTGGCCGCACCGTCATTCTTGGCAATGATCAAAGAAAGTCGAAATTATTTGTACTCGGGATGTAACATCAAAGATTTCAGACAATAATTAAACAGCCTTCCTCCTCATAAGTGACATTTCACTCGTGAAAAAGAAAAGGCTTGGAAAAAACTCAACTCCAAATCCTTGTCTATCATCTTATACCCACAAGAAAATCTGTTACTTAAACACACACACACACGTATAGTGTCTGTCAATTTACCGAAGGTCAACTTCTCAATCTCACAAAAAGTATCGCTTTTCTATGGACCCCTACACATGGACGAGCCAGAGTTGGCGAACCAGCAAGAACTTACCTACAACAGCTCTACACAGACGCAAGATGGAGTTTCTAAAGCCTGCCGGGAGCGATGGACGATAGGGACGGATAGAGAGAAAGTCAGGGAAATCCGTGCTAGCAGATCGACTTAATGATGATATATTCATATTTCTGATTATAAAATTTCCTGCAGTAGTATTTTGTAATAAATAATGCCCCAAATATTCGTTTTGATTGTATGATATTCCACTTGAAATAATATAATCTGGGCATCTTTGGTTTAGAACAAAAATAACTTTAGTTAAAAAATTGTTAGAGGTGTACTTTTTCAGTGATTGTACTGTATGAATAGATAAATAAATAAGGGGAAGTATTTAGAACGTAAGAGTTATTTTCCCGATCAAAAAATAATGAACGAAATGAGTGCGGACAAAGACCCTTCACAAAGATGAAAATTAGATAGAAAATTGCTTTATTCTAAGTTAGGGAATGTTAATACTATTGCACCTCGCTAAAAGGTGTCATTTTTACTGTGTTATGGTTCATTTTCTTTAATGGCATCTCAACCTTGATGGGTTATTTAATTCCAAAGCCATTCTTGGGGAAGAACCATAGTGTTGATACTTAACTTATAGCTTGGGGTTGTAAAGGGGTTCATACCTTTCCCAATGGGTATTAATCCAAAAGAAAATATAATAGCGGGACTGGAGTTCGAACTTGCTTATTTTGAGGCCATAGTCCAGCGCTTAAGCCATTATGCTATGTGTTATGGCAATATACATACAAAAATATGATCTTTATCCTATAGGGCTCGCCTCATTTACATTCGGGTTCTTTTGTACTAACGATTTTTTCACCTTGTAATAAGCCAATCAGAACGCACAGATTATTGTGAGTAAAACAAAATTTGTACAGTGGGATAGAACTAGATACTGGGTATTTTTAGAGATTGTTAGTGTAACAGGACAGTTATATAGATTAATCTTGAATGTTTGAGCAAACATATTTTTAACATTTTATTTCTGTCTTTTTTTTTTTCTTTCGTGAAAAGTTACGATGTTTTGAAGTCGACTTTTATTGAAAAATAATGGTAAAATTTGTGCGTGCTGATTTGGGCAATCCTTAAAATGTCTTTCTAGCTCAGGTATATGCAAATTTAAAATAAAATTGGCACCTCGGGTGGTGTAATGGTTTAGCAAGCTTGGCAAGCAAACATAAACGAGTAAGTTCAAGTCTCATTGGGTGCCACATCTAAGAAAAAACAAAGTAAATTACAATTCAAAATAAAATACCCATATGGTTACCAGAAATATTTTAAGGTTTGAAAGAGTTAAAGTAATACATTTTTTATGACTATTTCAATACAATTTTACTTTGTTAAACCAGTTTTTTTTGTAACACACCTCAAAAATGCAATTTTTTTTGGGGGGGGGGAGAATAAAAATGCTGAAATATTTTCTGTATATCTAGAAATATAAAACAACCGAAGTAAAACATACTACTTATAGTTTAAATTTAGGACTACGTTACCGCTTTAAAGTAATTTTATACAGTTTTGTCTTGACTTTTTGGAAAACATCAATAATCAAAATTTTCTTTAGATTGCTAATATTCTGTTGCAAAAAACTATGCAGGAAAGTTGATTTCTTGTATAAATATCTGACACGACTCGTATACTTCCATATCTAGAAGCAAAACTCTAAGTCAAACTGTATTTATTCAATTCATTGAGTTTGATGCAGTCATGTGCTATTAGTATTCCTCCGAAATCTGTAGTGTAATATTTTACATATGTGTCCAAAGACTAATAAATATTGAATTAATTCCAACGTAGGTATTATTTAGAAGTCAAAAATGAGTTCCTGATGAAATTTTGACCCCTAAACTTATGTTCATTGTATGGTTTATTGTATTTTTTGACAAATTTGCAATGTTTAATCCAAATGTCGACGAAACAGCTCATGAGAAGACGTGGACATAGCTATGAGTAAGTAAAGTTAGCGACTGTAGTCCAGGGTAACCCGAAGGCTCTCGTTTCAATAGATACTACACCAAGGTGTAAGGAAGGCGCTAGTTCATTCCCTGGATTGCTCCACTTTACCCTTGAGCTATACCTTACAATGCTGAGAGTTAAGCAAGGCGGCACCAAGTCCACTGGGATCTTTATATATCAAAGTACATTTCTGAAATATCTATACAAATCAGGACCACTTCACGAGCCCCAAACCCATCATCACACACAATATTTCTTATCAATGCTTGATCTTTCACTTTTATTGCATGCGTCGAATTTTTTACAACATACGTATATTAGTGACCTCAAAAAAATTAAAAAGATAAAGTGTTCTTGAAATACCCCAGTTAACCGCTTATATTGCTTATATCCCAGGACGGCTCGGATAAAAATATACATATTTCAGTTGTATATGTATTTAAATGTGTTTAAATATCTATGCACACTGGCACACATATGGATATAAACAAATCATAAATACACTTTTATTTTCACTAGCCTTCATTTAGCAATCCTAATAATATGTACAAAAAAAAAAAAGAAAGAAAACTTTACATAATTAAATATTTTTTATCCTTTCCTTTCAACACAGAATAAAAGGCGGAAGAAATAAAAATCCATCAATCTCCAAACAAGTATTAAATTACTTGTATTCTTGGTGGCTCGAGAAGAATTTCTTTTTTTTGCCACGTATATTTTGCTTTCTATTGTTTCTTGTTATTTTTTTCTTTTTTTTGCTTTTATTTATTTACTTATTTATGTTTTTTTTTTTTTTTTGTTATTCCCTCAACCCAAGCCCTCAAGATTGCGGACTCCTATTTTATGTACAACAATCTTTGTCTTTTTTTCCGCCGACGAAACTGCTAATTGAATAACGTCAACATTTTGAAACATTGTATAAATATGTGAGTACGTACGTATGCGAGCTTATACGTATGACCGATGGAATTAAACAAACTGCGACCTAAAAGTTGGTGGAACACAAAATGTCTTCTTCAAAGAAAAATAATGTGTGACAGGTTGAACTGGGTTAGTCGGTACCACAAACAAGAAAAGATCCTTGATCCGGCCCATTATTGAATATCCAAGATAGATTGCTTCATAAGGCAAAAGATCACTAACCAGCCTACTGTTTGTTGATAAGGGGATGGTGGAGAAGTGAAATTTGTGAAAAAAGTCAATCCCATTGCTATAAATTAGAATAATTCTAATATATTAAATTAATTTCAATACATAGGTGTGTGCGTGGACTTATATATATATATATATGAATGTCCATGGAAATAGGGGAGTTACACTCACAAAACATCATTTAATTATAATAAAAATATAAACAAAACTTTCTAGTTACATATGAGACCACAAACAATCAAACGTGAATACAACAGAATTAACTTGGAAGGTAAGAAAAGTATTGCCAAAATACTGTAAGTAAAAAATAATTACCATAATCACTTACCCAAAACAAAAAAAAAACACATCTAAACAAATAATCAGTCCTTATATCCAAATGTAGACATGAAAATAAATTCCTACAAGTAAGTAGGTAAAGTTGGTGACATTAGTCGAGAGTGACCAGAAGGCTCCCTTTTCAATAGCTACTACACCAAGGGGTAGGAGAGGTCGCTACTCTTTTACCTGGATTACTCCACTTTACCCTTGTTCAGTACCTTATGATGCTGAGTGTCAAGCAAGGAGGCATCAAGTACGATTATTGAGTCTTTGGTATGGCTCCACCTGGGATTGAACCCAGGTCTCCCGGGCCATTGGCAAGCACTCACCATTATGCCAATGAACCGACACCTGAAAACTAAAGATTCCCAAAAACTAATCAAGCAAAAAAGTAAATAGATAATTAATAAAGATTTTTTAAATTCATGGATGCATCTATACAACATCAAAAAGAGTAAACAAAAACTAATTCAAGAGGCCAGTAACATCACTGATAAGAAACACGAACAGAACAATTACAAAAACTAGGAAACAGAAATAAAAAAAAAATTAACTATATGGATATTTCAAGCGATAAACTAGCGAAGTCTCATGAGAAGACGTGGACATAGCTATGAGTAAGTAAAGTTAGCGACTGTAGTCCAGGGTAACCCGAAGGCTCTCTTTTCAATAGATACTACACCAAGGTGTAAGGAAGGCGCTAGTTCATTCCCTGGATTGCTCCACTTTACTCTTGAGCTATACCTTACAATGCTGAGAGTTAAGCAAGGCGGCACCAAGTTCCATTTTTTGAGTCTTCGTTATGACTTGATCTGTGATTGAAACCCGGTTTCCCGGGCCATTGACGAACACTCTATACATTATGCCAATGGCCCGGTTACTGTTATGAAAGGGAAGCCTGAAGAGAGAATCTAATTCTAATAGCAGCACAAAACAACGCTATAAATATGAATTATATTAAAGTGAAATTTGATAATATACAATAGAAAAGCAATGTTAAAGGTTTAATCACATAAGTGAATGTAACAAACTAGTACAAAAACAGTATAAGACTAGACATGACAAGGCGCGGAAGGTGATCCTTTTGGAACTGAGCAAAAAATTGAAATTTGACCATAGTACTAAATAGTACTAAATAGCCAATGCACAAACCAGAATTCGTTCTTGAGAATGAGGTGCATAAAATTCTCTGGGAATTTGAGATACAAACGCATCACCTAACCCCGCCCAGAAGAACAAACCAAGTCTAATAAATAATAACAAAAAGAAGAAAAGAGTCTAATGGATTTTGCCGTTCCGGTAGATCACAGAGTGAAAATAAAAGTGAAAAGATAAACAAATACCTTGCAAGAGAACTGAAAAAACTGTGGAACATGAGCGTGACAGTGGTACCAATTGTAATTGGCGCGCTTGTAACGATCTCTAAAGGCTTGGAAAGGAGAGAGGAAGAATTGGAAATCAGAGGACAAATCAATACTATCCAGAATACAACATTGTTGAAATAGAGCATAATACTTAGAAGTGTCTTGGCAACATGAAGAGACTTTATGTCACTTAGGCTCCAGTGAAAGATCACCAGCTAACGGTTGTTTGAAATACTGGCAAGGAGTAAAATAATTAAAATAGTTCAGTCGGCTATTTCTGCAGTGGGGTAATTGTCATTACTCCTCGATCAACTCCGGCCTAGATTGGCAGAACAATCTATATGTCAGATAGAAGTATTTGATCATTTACTATACTGGAAAATATCTAACAATATGTAAACAAACGAGGTATATCGCGTTTAAGAATATAGTGACCTACAAACACTGAAAAATCGTTTGTGATATATATATATATATATATATATATATATATGAATGTATAAATAAGATATGGCTTTAGCTATCCATCAAATGTTGATATGCTATAAAATCAACCAAATCAAGAAACCAATTATTAACAATAATAATCAATAATAAGAAAAAAAACATATCAAGTGAATTTTGCAGTTCCACGGGCCACAAAATGTAAAGAAAGCAAAAAGATCTTGCCCGAGAGTTGAAAAAACTTAAAAGAGTCTTGGAGTCCTGAAGAGGCTTGCTGTCACTCAGACTCCTGAGAAAGACCATCAGCAAAAGCTGGCGGGGAAAACTCACAAGAAGTAAAGAAGTGTAATAATAATAATACTCTGGGATTTTGAGATACAAACGGAACACCTAATCTCGGCCAGACGACCAGACCAGACCTAGCGATAGTCAGCAAAACAAAAACAAAAGAAAAAAAACTGCTGACCAAAAACCCGGCACACCACAAAGTAAAATTAAAAGAAAGCAAAAAGAATGATAAATATCTTGACCTTATGAGAAAACTAAAGATAAAATGGAACATAAAAATGACGTTGATACCAATCGTAATTGGGGCCGTTGGAACAATCTCCAAAGGATTGATAAAAGGACTTGAAAACTTATAAATCAGGACAAATAATGACGATTCAAACTACAGCATTGTTGACATAGGCCAGAATACTGAGAAGAGTCCTGGGGACTTGAGACTTACTGTCACTCAAACTCCAGTTAGATACCATCAGGTAACGCTGGGATGAAAAACTATCGGAAGAGAAAGATGATGATAATAATAATACCGATAGAATATAAAGAAAGACATGATAAAATAGGATATTATATTCATTGAAAAATATGTAAATAGAATGGAATATTATGGGATGGTGAAAAATGGTATGAACACCAACCAGAAACAATAACAGAAACGAAAGGAACTACTGTTCTTTGAAACTTTGTTATCCAAACTGATAAAAAAATAAATGGAAGTAGACCAGATATAGTAGTCAAAGACTATAAAAGAAAAACATGCATTCTAATTAATATGTCAGTGCCAACATATCAGTCAAAGAATATAGTAAAGCTAGTAAATACAAGGACCTCGAAAAAAATAAAAATAAAAATAAAAATAAAAAAAATGAAATAAAAATTTTTTTTTTTTAAATTGAAAAATGTGTCACCTTAAAACGACTACTGTGCCAGTCATTGTAATAGCCCCGTGTATGACCCAGAAAGGGACAGATAAACACATTGACAAGATGCATGACCGTCCCAGCCCATATGAAGTGCAAAAGAATAGTCCTGTTGACTTGAGAATACTTGCTGTCACTCAAAACTCCAGTGAGAAAACATCAACTAAAGGTAGTGTAAAAAAACTCACCAGAGTAAAATAATAACATACTCAGAAAATGCACTGCCAGATACAAACTTAGTCGATCGCAGGCAAAGATCAATCACCTAATGTACATGGATGACATCAGACTATTTGCAAAAAATGGAAAAGAACTGGAAACTAATACACGCAGTTAGAATATAGTCAGGACATAGGAATGGAATTTGCCATAGAAAAATGTGCCATGCTAGTAATGAAAAGTGGCAAACGACATATGACTGACGGAATGGAACTACCAAATCAAGACAAGATCAGAACGCTCGGAGAATAGAAAACCAACAAATACTTGGGCACCTTGGAGGCTGACACCATCATACAAGTGGAAATGAGAGAAAAAATTCAGAAAAATATCTAAGGAGAACGAGAAAACTACTCGAAACAAAACTGTTAAGCAGAAACCTCATCAAAGGAATAAATACCTGGGCTTTATCCTTTGTTAGATATTCGGGACCCTTTTGAAGTGGACCTGAGAAGAACTTAAACAAATGAACCAAAGAACAAGAAAACTAATGACCATGCATAAGGCATTAAATCCCAGAGACGACGTTGACTATATGTATAAAGAAATGAGGGAGGAAGAAAACTTGCCAGCATTGAAGACAGCGTTGACGCATCGATTTAACTACTCGAAGACTACAGAGAAAAATACGGAGGACTGATTACAGCCATCAGAAACGATACTGACAATACGATGGACAACAGAATGACAGTAACTAGCAAACAAAAATGGGAAGAAAAACAACTCTATGGGCGTTTTAAACGACTAATAAACATCTCACACGATAAAACCTGGACCTGGCTAAAAAAAAAAGCAAACTTTAAGAGAGAAACAGAATCTCTCAAAATAGCACCACAAAACAACGCCATAAAAACCAAAGAACACATAAGACGCAGCAAAATAGCAACTGTAAGCTATGTAGTGACAGAGACGAAACCATCAATCACATAAGCAAATGCAGCAAATTAGCACGGAAGGAGTATAAGACTAGATACGACTGGGTGGGCAAGGTGATCCCCTGGGAGATGTGTAAGAAATTTAAATTTGACCATAGGAACAAATGGTAGACGCACAACCCAGCACCTGTCTCAGTAAATGACACACAAACTCTTATGGGACTTTGACATAGAGACGGATCACCTAATCTCAGCCAGAAGACCTGACCTTTATAATCGTCAAAAAAAGAAAAAAAAAAGGAGAATTTGCAAAAATTGTCGACTTTACTGTCCCGGCTGACCTCAGAATAAAACTGAAAGAATGTGAAAAGGATAAGTACCTCGACTTTGCTAGGGAATTGAAAAAATATGGAACATGAAGGTGACAATTATACCAATTGTGATTAGTGCTTTCGGTACAGAAACTAAAAGATTATTAAAGGGACTGGAAGTTGGAAGACGAGAGGAGACCATTCCAACTACAGCATTATTGAGAACGGCCAGAATACTGAGAAGAGTTCTGGAGACTTGAGGAGACTTGCAGTCACTCAAACTCCAGCGAAAGGACATCAGCTAAAACTGATGTGAAAAATTCCCAATGCGTAAATAATTATAATAGCGAAAAGATAGAGAAGTACATGGACCAACTCAGAAAACTGAAAAAGCTGTGGAACATGAGGATTAAGGCCATACCAATTTTAGTTGGTGCGCTTGGGACGGTTCCCTGAAGATTGAGGGAAAGGACTGAAGGAATTGGAAATCAATGAGAGAATCGAAACCATCCAGACTACTGCATAGCTGAGATCGGCTAGAATACTGAGAAGACTTAAGGAGACTTACTGTTATTCAGACTCCAGTGAAAGCCCACCAGGAGTGGTGTGAAAAACTTGCAAGGAGGAAATAATGATACTAAAAAATAATAAATCAAACATTATAGTGTAAACAGATTAACAAATCGCCAGATCACCTTTCCTAGAATGCACCAGAAACGAGATTAACCTTCCCATTAAACCCGACACAACTGTATAGAAAAGGATACCCACCATGTGGGAAAGTCTTGGTCTGATGATCGCATAGGCAAGAAAGTGACAATGACCAACAGACGATGACTTTGTGTCTACTATATATATATATATCAACAAAGCCAGCTGCAAATCAACAGTTCATTTAACATAGTATTTCTAGAACGTATATGATCAAAATACATCAAGACTAGTTCTTTAATCTTTCAATTTCAAAATTTAAAATCTAGATGAAGACGTTTACAGCTGATTAACTCACATATCAAACTGATGATCTCAAGACAAGTTAGAGCCATTTTTTTAAACTATAAAGGCAGTCTCGGTACATTTTGAGCATCAGTTGTTTTTTGTTTTTTTTCAGCAAAATAACAGTGGCATCTTCAATACAAACACTATGTGCCTCTTCTTGCATCTAAGATTTGAGGACACGTTGAACATTGAAAGAAATATGATGGCGCAGATTCACGCGGTATCAAAAGAAGACTTTCAATTAATAGAAAACTTGCTTGAATAGGTGTATTGGATGCCAAAGTGACTGTTCAGAAGAGAATGTTTCGCTTGATATTCATTTCTGGCTCAATAAATATATCTTCAACTTGAATACTTTTTGAACATTACATAAAAAGGTTATGCGCCTCAGAACAGACAAAATATACTCTATTTTATAATTAGGAAATCTTATCAATTAGAATTAACATATAAAATTATATTTCTACGTTTGTAGATGAGCATATAAGATAGATATCTTTTAAAGAATTTTTCTAAATATTTTTTTCTTCGGAGACTTTTTCCAGGCGATGAGCAAACAAAAAAAATAACTGCCCAGTCGGCTGGGGCTGTAGAATACACTGACTGCATCTCTGCAGAGGGTAAGACCCTCTCCAACAATGAGTGTCCCGGATATGAAATTAAACTGTACCTTATGGTGAGACTAGAGTCCTGGAAATTGGAGAAATGTGGATTACCCTTTCATTACCATTATTTTCATGTCTACTCTGGCCCGGAGTGGTAATACCCGATAAAATTCTATCTATGGGTCAAATGGAAATATTTAATAATTTCCTATACTTGAAATCATGTATTTGTGTTCGAACAAATGAGTGATGTTAAATCGAATTAGTATTATATAGCAATACTCGGAACCATTTAAATGTGTGCAAATGAATGAATGATATTGGATGGAATAATTAGTGTCAAATTGCAATACTTGAAAACATTGAATTTTGTGCAAACAAAACTAATGCTACAAATACTTAAAATTGTGTGCCAACAAATGAGCTCTGGTTTGTTTAAAAATGTTACCTACAAACTATTCGCTTACAAACCATATATATATATATAAACAGGATTTGGTATTAGATAACCTACAAAGGTTGATATGCCATAAATCGAACTAATCCACCTCAAAAAATAAATAGCTTAAGATAAAACTTCCTATTTGTCTTATTACTGCTATTCCCATATATATATATATATATATATATACACACACACGTGTGTGTATGTGTTTCATTGCTTTATAAATATATTTACACCCTTTCTGAAGTTAATAAGCAAATAACGTAGGCTTCAATAATTCAAATTTAGTTTGAAAAGATTGACAAATTTTAAAGAATCAATGTATATGTCAAAACAAAGCCCGAATTTAAATTTTAGGGAGTATTTCATTAAAGTTATTTGATGTATTCTTCACTCATGTAAATCTTTTATGTTCAAAGAATTCAGGAGTAAGATTAAACACATGAAAAATAGCATTGTTTAGAATAAAAACACACTTCACTTTGAAACTGCGAGACTGGGACTTGTACCACGTTAAGAAAGTCATACAATCGCAATATTTAACACCGTTCAGTTTAACTCGTTCATCGACTTTGAATGGTTCAATAATGGTTTGGTTGACAATTCCAGCCCATATCATCACACTACTGCCTCTGTTGCCTTCTTTTAGTCACAGGTACGTCTGAATTGGAAAAAAATCATTTTTTTGGACCATTGATCAGGTCCATCAAATATCAGTCTGGATTCATCTGTGAAAATTACTTTAGAAAAGGTAATTTTCATGTATTTCTTGGTCCAATTTTGACACTTTAAGATATTTGCTTTAGTGAGGAGGTTTCCAAGGAGCTTTTTTATATATCCAAATTCACCAAATATTCTACACTTTTTGTCTTGACTCAATTCCAGCTTTTTCAAAGATCTCGCTGAACTCGCTTTGGTTTACGTTCATCTCGTGGAAGCAAGTTCTTGAAATCTTTTCCTTTGCTTCGAGTTAAATTTTTAAAAGTCTTCTAAATTGTTTGATGATGTCTGAAAATCTCCTTGTGAACATTCCCTCACTCAATAACTTTGTTATTTTCTCTTTTTCATATCCTCCCGTTACCGTTGTTTCAACATATATTATTGGGCAAATTCCAAATGGCAAAAAATTTAGTTAAATATTTTACTAAGCTTTGAAATAGACAAGTTTAAATTTGACAAATATTGGTTCAGAACTTTTTAAGTTTTTAAAGTTTGCTTGATTCGCATAACTTCAGACAAGCCGTATGTTCGAGTAGGTACATCAATAAGTCTGCAGTCAAATGGTAAAAAATTATTCATTTTACACCAAAACCTTTTTCATTTTCCCACAAAATATCCTTTGTCAATACTTTTAATTCAGTAGTGAATATTAATTGAATAGTTTAAACATTAAACGGTGAAAATTTTTAACTAAATCAAGTTGATAACTATTGCATTCATATTGATCCACCGTTATATTTATAAATGTGTGTGTGATTTGGTTTAGTTTCAATGTTTAATGATATATCAACCTTCATGGGTTATTTAACGCCAATACCATCCTTATAGAAGTACAGTCGTAGTGCTAATTAACCCATAGCAAGGGGAGATATGGGTGTTCATACCTTTCCCATGGTTATTAGTCCGAAAGTGAACGTATTAGTACGACTGGAGTTCGAACTTAATCATTAAGATACTGCAGTCCATTGATTAACCACGAGGAACTTTATATATATATCATTTACTATATTCTTTAATAAAGTGTGCACATTATTAGTGATAAAATATATATATCTAAGGGTTGCGTAGACATAGAATCAACAGCGCTAATGCGATATATATATATATATATATATATATATATATGCGCACAAAAAAATGGGGAATAGCAAGTTTAGGAAATTTGAGACTTATCAGCACATAAATAAAATTTATGCTAAAAAAAAAAAAAAAAAAAAAAAAAAAAAAAAAAAAAAATTCAGGCAGTGGCAAGAAGAATTAGTTTTTAAGATAACCTAATATCGCTATTGTTACAGTGCAAAAACTTTTTCCTGTCTTCCTTGTTTAAAATCTTCTATTATATCAAGTACATGAAATGAAAAGAAAACAGTGTCAAATTCACGAGAAGGACAAAAAAGTGTCGACGCTTATTATGGCGTACAAAATTGAAGAGAAGATTAAGGAAGAAGGAAAAAGCAAAAACAAAAAAAAACAAAAAAAAAAAATAAAACAATAAAATGAGTTGTGATCCTTGAAAAGCAAAGGTCGGACTTTTATGAGTGTGTAATGTGCATTTAAGTAGGTTACAACAACCGGATTTCTCTGATCTTATTTACATACTTATCAGAGGCACACATGTCCACAAGATATGAATAAAATAGAATATTTTAAAAAATAAAATAATAATTAAGAGAGAGCCATGTCATGAGGCAATGACGAAGGGGCTGGTCTTTCCGTTCATTAGTTAATTGTAGTGAGATCAATCCTCACAAAGTGTTTCATACTTCCGACCTTGGGGCAAATCCTAGCTAAGCTTATTTTATTTTTGTCTTTTACCTAGGGAAAACTTGTAGTTTTGCTAGTCTCGTAAAATCAGTTATTACCGAGTAGTGAGTTCGATCCTCACTTGGTACCCCATACTTGCAGCGTTATGCTAAATATAAGCCAAGCTTTAATTTTTTTGGTGAGGCGTGGGAGACGCTTCACCTCGAACGAGTCGAATGAGACGCAGAGCGAGCTGATGGTTAAAAAAACTCGTTAACCATCGCACTATGTCAGCTTTTTTTTTAACGAGAAACAAAAAAAAATGTTAGAAATCAGAAGTCAGTCAGTCAGTCAAAATCCAAACATGAGAATCATTTCGCATTGTCATTTATTTAGCTTACCTTAGCACAAGGTCAAAAATATGGAGCACTCAGTGAGAATTAATCTTACCATTAATTGTCAGCTAGCTTAACTAGAGAAGCATTATACCACATGAAGAGTCCTAGAATCATTTCCAATTTGATGCCGTTCAGTTAGAGTGAATAAAGTGTTGTATAAAAAGACTTTTTGAGTTAGGAATAATGCAAAGGACATGTATTAGTACTCATGAAAAAAAAAAAAAATTTAACAAAAACTAAAATAATTAACAGCACTTTTCAGAACTCTGTTTATCTTCCACCTGTATCAGAGGTTGGTATTCGAGAAAATATGTAGAGGATTTTATATATTTATCAGGCCAAAATTAATGTTGTCGATCTTGACTCATTCTTTAATGTGCTGTGCCCGATCCATTTGTAAAACAATGAATTATTCTTTGCAGCTTCATAAATCTATGCTCAGTATATTCCTAAATCATCAACGTCATCATCAAGTCGAATTGATAGCACGGATTTTCTCGACTCTTTCTGTCGACATCTATTCAGATCGGACATCGCTTTTGATAAATCATCTAAACGGCATTTAGAGTCTGTACAGAGCTGATGAATGTAAGGTTTTGCTATTTGGCCAACACTGGTGTGTCTGCATGAAGAACGTCGTTTGGGTTCATCCTTATTTCACCAGCAGTCCCCAGCATGTTTTGTTCGTCTTATTTGAATGATTTGTGAGATGGAAGGTAAAGGGCTATCAAGCCTTATATTCTGTTTCTATGTTTGTGGACGATCAACATCAAACTGACGGGGTTGGTGTAATTTTTGTCATGAAGACTCATCAGACATCCGCTTAACAGACAGGATTTATGAATTGGTCATTCAAAGTTCCAAAAAGAACAAAAACAACGAGATTCTGAATATTGCAAATCATTTCAAAAGGACAAAGTACAAATAGACCGTATTATGGAAATCGAAAAGGTTATAAACCTCGTTGCAGCTTACGGCGTTTCAGTCTTATTTTTTAGATTATACTTCCTAAATGCTACATTTATAACGCTTGCAAACCTCCATATGAAAATATCGTCCAATCTAAAGATATCAATATAAAAAATAATTGCAATAAATATTTTTACCATGTCATTCATATTTATTTATACATCGTTACATTTTGTTACAAAAAAATCTCAGTTCGTGACAGTAAGTGAAAGAATCTAAACAAGAATTGTCAATTTGAAAAAATCTCCCCAACACATAGAAAAATGAACGTGAATATGTTTTCGCTTTTGAATGATCTCAAAAGAAGTTGTCTAGAAAAGCAAAATTTACTTTTGCTCCATTTGTAAACTTTCAGATGTAAGGCCTCCATACAAACACTTGTGACATTTTTTTCTCTTTTTAAAAGATAAATAAAACGTATTTCTCTTTAGAACCATCTTTTTAAAAATGTAAAAATGATTGCTACATTTTCTCCAATTAAAAAAAAGTGATATTAATTAAGTGGGTGGTTGATATTTGAGAAAAAAAACATGTTGCCAAGAAAATTTCGAGTGAAAACTTCTTTAAAAAACACTTCGTCTTTTATTACATAAGTACCGAAAATTTTTAAATAGAATCCGATAATTACTTCATATTTTAGGATTTTTTTTAAATCTGCGTTTTTTAGGTGTCGATGTCAAAAAAACAAAACAAAAAAAAAAAAAAAACAACAGGTGCGTGTGCCTACATAACCGTTTTGAATCATATCCCGTGATTATTTTATGCTGACTCTCATTTAATATTTTATTTTTTCAAAAGATTTTACTGGTCTTTGTTGTGGATAAAAATAGGATATTTAATATTTGCTGTTAGAATCGTATTCAATATTTCTTTTTTTCCCCAGTTTACGTGATTATTTATATCAATCAATGTAAATTTTTACGTCTTTTCAATTCATCAATTTTATTTCATATCAATTTATATATTAACTTATATGGATTTTAATTTTTTCAACAGGTAGTTTGTATCATTAGTTAGAAGGAAGAATGGATAAAATTATGATATAAAGTTTATTTGAGGGAACAATATTGAATCGGATATAATGTTTAAAGGTTTTTTTATACCATTCAAAAATGACATAGGAAAGTTTTTGTGTAAAACACAACTATTAAAAGAATATACTAAAATTCAAATTACAGTTTAGTTCTATTTGACTCATAGATAGGACCCTATCTGGTGCTACCACTCCAGATCAGAGTAGACCTGGGAGCGATGGCCATGAAAAAGTACTCCACATTCCCTAAAGCTGCAGCATTACTGGTCAAAAGATTGATGGATAATGCAGGCGATACTAAACTGATTAGATTTGTAGGACTAACTTGCAAACTCCCATTATACACAAGTGTACAAACAATTGATTTATAACAGACTATTCATGACAAGGCCTAATTTTTGGTCATGAAATCTCATTTATTGAATTAATTGATAAGGGCTAGTCCTTAACATAATGTTTGAATTTCAACTTGACACCTTCCATTTTTACAATATTTTAGACTTTTCTTTAGAATTATGCCTCCTCAACACTGTAGGGGTGTTGTGGCTAACCCGCTGCACTGCGACATCGTAATAAGCAAGTTTGAACTCCAGTTTCGCTATTAAGTTCACTTTCGGACTAATACTCTTGAAAAAAGTATAACGAGTGTATTCCGCCCACTATAAGTTAAATAGTACCACTAGTTCTTCTACAAGGATGGCTTTAGCCTTAAATTACCATCGATGGTTGATATGCCATTAAACAAACAAAAAATAATAATCCTAAACGCTATACTTATAACGCTTGCAGCATTTCCAACCAAAAATATCCAATAAAAAGCCACATACTAAAAAAATTATTTTAAAAAATAGATGCAATAAATATTTTTCATTATATCACTCAATTTATTTTCTCAGTTTTTGGTCTTAATAATAGGTATTCAAATTTCGACCTATACACAAGTATATACGAAATATACTTTAATCCTATCACAAATAACAAATCTTAAAATTGCTGTAATAAGATCTGATTCTAAGCTTAACTTGAAATCTGTATACATAATTAAATTCAATAATTTAATTGCGTATAATTAACAATTAAAATATACCTAATTGATGGTTCATGATTTTAGTGCAATCGGAGAAGTGTTGCTGTTGGGTTAGAATATCC
This sequence comes from Sepioteuthis lessoniana, assembly GCA_963585895.1. Lineage (NCBI taxonomy): Eukaryota > Metazoa > Mollusca > Cephalopoda > Myopsida > Loliginidae > Sepioteuthis > Sepioteuthis lessoniana. The sequence continues at coordinate 150,042 of CAUZXS010004103.1, forward strand.
AGAACATAGAGGTCTCATTTTTTTTAACAGATACTACACTTTAATTTTAACTTACTTGAGGAGATAAAATTCCATGCACATAGTCCTTAATTAAAACTTATCTTAGCCCAACACATGGATCAAACTTAGGAATGACTCCCTGAAATAATATTGCAAGCCAAAGGGTATTTCCATTTATTTATCTTAACATTGATAGAAAACTTAAACTTAACAAAATCATTCTTCTGCTTGAACTTTAATAACGTTTGCAAGAATTGATACTTTGATCATTTAAGAATATATTGCCCATAGATTTACACTGTGACAAAGAATACTTCAATGTTTTGCCTTGCGGTCAAGTCACGTTTAAAAACTTATTTATGCCAAATTATCAAAGTTAAGTGGGGGACAACTTAGAAACAAGTACGATTCTCCGGGGTTGTCTCGTGCCAAACTAAGCTTAGTAAATGACAACTGAATATTTCTTACCCAGTCGGCTTGGGCTGTAGAATACACCGACTGCCTCCCTGCAGAGGGGTAAGACCCCCGCAACGAATGTCCTTGATATGACACTAAACAATCTGATGGTGAGGTTCCAGTGATGCTGGAGATTTGGGGAAAGTGGAGTACCTCTTCATTGCCATGGCTCCCAGGTCCACTCTGCCCCGGAGTGGTAGCACCTGATTAGGGTCCCATCTATGGGTTAAATAAAACTAAACCGTGGTTTCTTGACTTTACCGTTTTTTGCTTTTAAACTGCGTATTTGTGCTAAACTCAATTGTTTAAGATAAAACTGTTTTGACATTTAAACTGCGAACTTATGCTAAATAGAACTAACTGCATATTTATGCTAAACTGAATTGTTTGTATTAGAACTGTTTGAATAAACTGAATAGCTTGAAATAGAAATGTTTTTGACAATTAAACTGTGTACTTACATTTAAACTGCGTGCTTATTCTAAACTGAATTGTTTAAAATGGAACTGTTTTTGACATTGAAACTACTTACACTAAACTGAATTGTTTTATATAGAACTTTTTTTGACATTTAACTATGTGTTAACTAAATCTGTACTTATACAAAACTGAATTAGCTGAATTATAACTGTGTGAATAAACTGAATAACTTGAACAAGAAATGTTTGTGACAACCTGTGTACTCATCATCATGTCGTGCCGCAGGCATGGATATCCCTGACCCTCTCTCGCCACTTCTCCCTATCGTTCATCGCTTCTGGTATCCTCACGTAGCTGCTGAATGTATGTTCGAGCTGGTCGTCCTGCTTTTGCCCGGCCATATGTGGGGGTCCATAGGAGTACATCACTTATAAGCTCGTCCCTGCTTCTCCAGTAGTGTCCTGCATATCTGGTTCGTCTAACTTGGATAGTTTTCGTGATGGGAGGCAGGTGGTCGTATAGTTGGTGAGAGTTTGCAGAAAAATGGATTTGGCGTTAAATAGCCTACAAAGGTTGATACGCCGTAAAACCCAACTAACCTAACCTAAATATTTCTTAGTCTAAAACAATGTTCTTAGGTTGTTTACAATACCTGCTGCTAATAAGTGATCGCTTACTGAGATACTGAACATACTAATCGCTGCTTTCAGTTTTCACCTAATGTCAATAAACAAACGTGTTAATTTGAAAGCTTAGCCGAGTTTAGAGGATCACCAAAGTTAAGCAATGATGAGCCTCATCAATACTTAAGTGGGTTACTACTTACGATTTCCACAGATTTCTTTGTGCCGAAGTGAAATAAATTAAATAATCGGCAACTAGGTTTTGCTTAGTTTATCATAAAGTCATTCGGCTGCTTACAATACTTGCTGTTACTCATTTAAGTACTAAACGGGCTCATCATGGCTTTACTTCAGTGAGCTGGCGGAAATAGCGACTTTCAGTTTTCACTGAAAATCAACGGACAAACGTATTATTTACTAAACTTAGCACCGGGTCAGAAGTGTGTATTTACCCAACATCACGATCAGAATGTGACACAAGGTTAATTTTTAAATGGAGAAAAGCTGGTTTGAATTCAAAGTTTTCATTTTCCTAAACTGGTTGCCTAATCTTAGCAAGTCTGTCTTAATATATACCTATAGCTTAAGAGGAGAACAGATGGATTCATGCCTTTTCGAAGGGCATTACCACGAAGTTAAATGTAAACAATCTCATCTAGAATTTGTACTTTGGTCACCAATTCCATTTTCTCCGCCAAATACGCCGACTTTAACCCCTACGGAGGGATAAAATCCAACAAAAAAGAGTTGTCCTGAGTATGACACAAAACAACATCAGGTGATACTCCTTCATTTTAACAACTCCCAGGTTCGCTCTGCCTTGAAGTGGGAGAACCTGTTAAGGTCCCATCTATGGGTCAAATAGATCTGTTTGCGAATTATTTACTTAAGATAGGAATACTTTATATCATATAACCCTGTGCAAAAACTCTTGAGAAACTAAACTGAAAATGTAAATTTAAAAGGACACAATTCCAAAACCTCTAGACTTCAATAAGTTCCCTGCCTTTTTTGTACAGGCATTTAAGATTGTCGTAGACTCTTGAAAATTCAGTATGTTATTGCTATACATATTATGAGATGACTGACCAATTTTTATGATCTCAGGTTCAAATGAACAGCTACAACAGGAATTCGAATACACCCTACTAAAACCTGATTGTCACAGCAGCTGAATTTCAAAAATGCAATCTGACACTTTAGAAGAAGGATATGCAATAAAATTCTGTTTTAAACATGAAAAAAAAAGCCACGGAAACGTATGGACCATCTTCCCTGAATTGAGCATGAGTTTTGAGTGGCATAAGAGATTCAAGGAAGCCAGGGAGTCTGTGAGGGATGATGATGAGGTGTTGGAGGAGTAAGGAAGTCAATGCACCAGAGTTGATTGGCCGAAGAGTTAGGGTTAGGGTTACTATGTTGAGGTTTTAAGGGAGTTCAGGAAGAGATTCCGTCGGAAGAGGCCAGTACTCTTCATATCTGGTCAGTGGCATTTTCCCCTGGACAATGCACCTGTTCATAACTCCATCCTTGTCACAGACTATTTGACCAAGATGGGCATCAAGACAGTTCCTCAGCTTCCCTAAAGTCCAGACCTTGCTTCCTATGACTTTTGCTTATTTCCTAAGCTCAGAGGCTATCGTTATGAGACAATTGAGGAGATGAAAGAGGCTGTGACGAAGGTCATTGATATGCTCACACAAGAGGACTTCCATGGAGCCTTCCAGAAGTTGTTGGAACGGTACAACAAGTGCATTTCAGCCGGAGGAGATTACTTCGAAAGGGACTAGAGTTTCATGTGTGTACTATCAATAAAAGTGCCCATACGAAAAAAGTCTGGAAACTTATTTAATGATCCTCGTATATAGGCATTTGATTCTAAGTGAAATCATCTGGAGGTTGTAGTTTCCTGACAACAGATAAAAATAAAGAACATGTACAATAACTTAACACTAGTACCCATTTACCTTAACAGAATTAGAACAATCTACCACCGTGGTTTAAATAAAGGGTTCGGTTCGAGTTCGACAAGAAATACCAGATGAAGGCCGAAAAACGCATCGGTTGAAATGTTATGAATATAAGGTTAAAGACAATAGTCTGAATAATCTAAATGATAAACAGAAATTAGCATAAGATAAGGGTTGATTTGCCATTAAACCAATAACCTAATGCTAACCAAAACAAGGTTCCACTTTTTGCGGGAACTATCCACATATCTTCCATAGAGTGATGATCTCGCCAGAATATTGTAAGTGTCGTGAGTTCAATACTCGGGCGATTTGCTGTTGTATTGCTCAGACATAGCTAGAGAAGTAACTTTCTGTTATTTGACTCTGGGTTTGATTAAGCTAAGTAAAATCGACTTTTAGAATCCTGTGTTTTTACATGAACTTGAACTTTGACGACAATGAAAAATACTCAACGACCTCAGTTAGGAAGCAGGTCAGAGATATATTGCTTCTTGTACTGAATGACCACTATAAAGTGACTGGAACGATTGAACCAAAAAAGAAAGAAATGAATAAATAAAAGTCTCTGTGCGCCATCTATTCTGACTGGATGTTCAAAAAGTAAGTGTAACGTTATATTTTTCTTTTAAATAAAAGTTGAGTCAAATTTTAGATCAATTTCTGGAAAATATAACATCAGTTATATATATATATATATATATATATATATATACTTTCTAAGTTTCCTTTCACAATTAATGAGGTTCCAAAATGAAATAAGGCAAACTTTAAAAGTGTTCTTCAGAAGAGTTATTCAGATATATACTTAAATAATCTGTGTGTGCACGCGCCTCTCTTTCTCTCTCTATATATATATTTATGTGTGTGGGGGGTGCTTGAGTAAGATATGAAGTTGAAATGAATCATACAGATATGTTGTAATAAGAAGAAAAGGAAAGAAAAATCATTTTTTGTGTTGTCTCTTATTAAATTTGGCGGGGACAGTTATATGATATCAAGTTTGCACACTATTGTATGGTTTCAAGCATTTCTATGTAATACTAATAATTATATTGATCAAATAATTAGTTCTATTTAATAATTATCATTTGTTTGCGCATAATCAAATGGTTTCAAGCAACAAATAACAATGATCCTTCGGAAACAATAATCGCTTGAAGTAATTATTCTTGATATAAAAAATCCATGAATGATTGATTTTAACGGCGCGTCAATCATCTCGGCTTATTTTATGCTAAGATGTTAGGGAATCGCATTCATATGTACATTTTTGTGTAGCTGCTTCTTGGGGGTGGGGTCGCACGGTCCCGTCAAACAGATCTATATGAGTCAGAGATGGGACCCTCACGGGTAGTACCATTTCGGGTCCGAGTGGACCAAGGAGTAAGAGCAATAGAAGTGTACTCAACGCTCTCCAGAATGGGAATTTTACCATCAGATGCAATTTAATGCCATACCAAAGCCACCACCTCGGCATGGATGCGATCAACATATTCTAAGCCTCGTCGATAGGGCTGAACAGATTCCATCAACAACAAAATAGATTGATAAATAAATAAATTTCATAATAGTTTTTTTTTGTTTTTGCAATTGATAATGATTATTTTCTTGACAATAAATAACATTTGAAAGGATTTATTTTAAAAATTCGATCATTAAAAATATGCCATTGCTTTCAGAATAAACAAATATATGTCCCTAACCTCTTCATTCATTCGCCAGTCGTAACATGACCTTTCCTTGCCATTTAAAGTTTTCTGAAAGAATCGAGAGTTCTTCAAAATTTCATCAGGGTCAGGGGCTCAGCTTGTTGCACTGGGAGACCTCATTATTTGATATCACTTCGTGTTAATTGATTTAAATCGAGCGAACCAAGCAGAATGGCGATTCATCCAAGTGGATAATCACGATGGCAAGTGCTGAACTGCTGTTTCGTGACTTGACAAAGAATAAGGAATCAACGCCAAACTGAAATATTCGCACAGATACATTGAAAATGACATAAACACATACACACATAATCACAAGGCCATATTCAATTATGCACACAAATACACAATATTGTGTGCTTACCCTGGCGCAATGACCCTGTGATCCTACCCTGCCTTATTTTGTTGAACTGATGCAGGAAGTTCGATTCTCACGGGTGCCCTAGAAACAGACAAAATGCATGCGTACTAAACCTTCCAAAAATTCTGGAATTAGCCAATTTAGTGGATGTACAGGCCTCAAATTGCTTAGAGTAGTGGTTGCTGCGTAAGTGGTTACCCTTCTAAGTATTGAACAGGCTCATCATTGCTTAACTCCAGTGATCTTAGGAAAACCTGTGTTTTCAGTGCGATTTGATCATAAGCCAAGGTACGTATACTGTTATTTGCTAAACTTGGTTTAGATATTGTACACAGGCCTGAGCTTGCTGACAATATCTGCTGTTGAGTAAGTGGTCACCCAAATAAGTATTGAAAAGACTCATCGTTGCTCAACTCCAGTGATCCAATAGAAACCAGTGCTTTCAGTGCGATTTGACCTTAATTTTAAAAAAATCTTAGCATTGCTTCGATTTGACACAAAGTTACAAGTATATAGCACTCAATGAGGATCGAACTCACTATTCAATAGAAAAATATCTGGACGATGAGCTTGTTAACTATTGCACCACAATGAGATGCTCGCTTAGAAACTATTGAAAACCGCTTGATGAGGTCTGCAAAATGTCTCAACAGTAAACCGATTTGCATATCTAGACTTCTGCTGGTATTTGCATTTGGAACCCCTGCAACGTTACACACTCCACACAATGACTACTCTCTTCTTGGTTATTGGTAAAATGGAGTGAGATAGATACTCTTCACCTTCCATCTGACCATTAGATTCCAAGTTGATAGATCTTGATTTAATACTCCTTATCACTTTAAACCAATTTCTCAAATTCCAGTTGTTGTCATCTTAGACAAATTGGAATTTTGCAGTCCAACAGCTTTAGATAATTTTGAATAGGGATCACATCTTTTATAGAACTAAATTTTGTTTTACGTCATTATATGCAAGCATAATGTCCTCCATTTTGAGTTCTCGTTCTAAACTTGCTTTTCATTGCCACAAAATAAAAGTGACTTTTTCTGTTTTGAACTAGAAGAAAAAGACAATTATTTGAATATAGAACGACGTTCTTTTTCAAAAATTCATAGTCCACCTATATATCTAGCATTTAGATTTTTTTTTAAATTTTCCTTAAAATATAACATACTACCCCTGGCAAAATCTATGGAATTAGCACTTATGGGATATTCTCCATGTTGGCGGTGGGTGGGGGCAATTTGCAATTAGGCTAATTTTGCTGATTAACCAGAAGGTTGATCACAACACTATTACAGCTGAGAATTAAAATAAAAAGCAATAAAATTGCTTATAAAAAATTAAAACATTATTTGATTTTAATTGTGTTACGTTAAATAGCCAGATTTTCTATGAATAAAAATTAAGCGATTTTGATATTTATTTTCTGTATCTATTTTCTGTACTTAATTTGTACATACCACCATTCCATATTTACCTTGCACTTCCAAGATTCGCTCGAGATATGTGACATAAAATTGATCACCTGGTCCCGGTAGGGTGGACGGGGCTTCCTCCCAGGTACTACCCACTTAAGTAGGCTGAGTTTATTGCTTGGCGCCTGAGGTTCACTATCAGTTCATGTGTGCCCCTATCAACCATCCAACTATTAAATGACATTGCATCGAATCTGATTTCGAAGGAGGTTGAATAAATCGCTACTTCAAGGTTTACCAGGCGTTCGCTCCAGGTGAGTGAGTTAAAGTTAATGGACAGTTCCAGGAGCCTTCTCCCAGATACCACCAACCCTCTTGTATGAAAGGGTCAGAGTTGAATGTATTACTCTGCGCCTGAGGCGCATCTAAAGAGAGATGTTGAGGAAATCTAGCATTTTTTGTAAATGACCGCCTATAAATCTCGATTCTATTAAATATCATTTGTGCGTGTAAGTAACCTTTGTCTCAATTCCTGACCACAAAAACTTTATTTTCAAAATTTGAAATTTAACTAGATTTATGAAACTTGTTAAAATAGATTTATAATAGGTATAAAAATGTAAAATGTAGTGCTCAAAGCGTTTCTTTTTGTTTTCAAACCACCCTGTCTTCTCTGCAAAGGGTTAAGAATATCCCCCCCACCAAAAAAAATGGTTTTGAAACTAAACTGCATCTAATTCTGCATCTAGGCTCTAGTTCTGGAGATCTGAGAAGAGAGGAGTACCCCTTCATTGCCATTACTCCCAGGTCCACTGACCTAGACTGGTAGTACATATTAGGGTCCCACCTTTAGGTCAAATAGATATGATCAAAGATTATTCTTATTTGATTGGACCATGTGCTGAAAACACCCTCTTAAGAAACAAATACCCAAAAATGTAAATATGAACGTACAATCAACGCGATTCCCTAACCTCAAGGCATAAAATGCTCCTTGATGGGTTTACGTGCCGTTAGAATCAATCAATTGTTCCTGAAATATTTAGTTTATTAGCCGTAGAACTAAATGGAGAACCGTAGAGTAGCTGTAAAACTAGTAGATTGCGAGTAATAAGTTTCATAAATCTTATTTCTGTAAAGAAAAAAAAAATGACGACCGCTCCAATCATACATACACAAACTAAAAAAAAATGAATAATTTGGATGTCCACAAGCATGAAAAAAAGCTCTTAGAATTAAGTGCACCTTTTATATCTAACAACATAATCAAATATTTTTATTCACTTTTTAACTGACTAAGCAATTACAGCTGAAGAAACGCTTACATGTCTAAAAACCATCATTTCGAAACAATTTAGGGCTATTGTTGAGTGCAACCTCTCTCGCTTTTTGAGGTTCACTCTATTTTGTATGTGGTCTAGCTAAGTATATGAGGCATGAGTTTTCCTGGGTCACGCGACATCACTACGGTTTTACCTTTGATGCAGAAATTCTAAATACGAAGAATCTGGTGATGTATCAATTCATTTTGTGTATTTGAACTAAAAGAGAAAAAAAAATGACTGGATTGTTGATATTTTGTCTCAAGGTAAGACAATGAGACACTTATTCCAAAAATAGAAGTGAATGCCAAATTGGCTACGTTATTCTGTTGTGTGGCCAGCCCTACCGACATTTAAATCATATCGGCTATCGCCATTAAACAGTATACCATTAAGTTAACTTTCTTGATCCAAATAAGGGTGCACAAATTCAAGAAATTGAACTCTCATAGGTTGAAGCCAAAATTGAAATTAAAAAAAATCAAAGCCTGGAGATGCAGTTGAAATATTATAATCTCACTGACTATTTAGGCTAAAAAAAAAAAAAAAAAGCCCAAAAGTTAATCATGCCGATTTTTCTGTTACTTTTTAACCAAAAGGCAAAAACTATTTAAAAATCTTAATATTGTAATTGCCTTTTACTGATTTCACATTTTTGATAATTTTTTTTTGTTGATAAATACGGGTAAATCTGTAAAAAAATTTCACCTTGCACTGAATTTAATTTCTTAAATCAATTTTGAAAGATAGATCGCATACTACGATAAAAGATTTATCCCTTAACCTGGTTTGGTCGTGTAGGTGCTACTAATGTAGCAAGCATTTCTTGGAGCCCATTTCTCTCCAGATCTGGTTTAAAAACAATTTTCTTTCTCCTAGACCGGTCGCCCTACTACAAATCTATAGTTGGAGAGAGATCAGTCAGATTCATACCTTTCCCTAGGATATTACCATCATGTGAAATTCAAACAGCCTCGTTCAGGATTTGAACTCGGTTAACTAGGTCCACTTCCTACGTAACGCTACAATAGCACCGACAATTTAAATGCTAGGTGAGACTCAAATAAAAATTAAGAAACAACTACACAGAAATATAAATATGAACGTTCAATCAACGCGATTCCCAAACCTCAAGGCATAAAATTATCCTAGACAGGTTGACGTGCCATTAGGGTCACTCAAATAATTTTTCTTTTTTCTAATTTGCATCCATATCACAAAAAATCTCACGACGATCAATAAAATGTAACCTGTCAACACGTACTTTGATAGTCTGTCCTTACTGTTTGATTTTTCACATGTTCTACATGATTTATTCATTCATCTTCCCATGAAGATGAAAGGCAAGATAAGTTCAAGTTTATTGCAGGTACTCACAACCGTAACATTAGTTTCCCCGCCACTTCCCTTTAGGACTCATTTAACCTCGGGGATTAATCCTGACATTACATCTGGAAATAAATAATCAGTTTTCGGCGTGACACCGAAACTTTGTTCCTGGTCTGTGCTTTTTGCTTACGGTCGTTGAATGACAGTCTGATTGCATATCAACCAGTCTGCGGTGCCCGTGGTGTAGTGGTTACCGTCGTAGGAAATGGACACGGCGACACGAGTTCAAATCCTGGACGAGACTGACTGCATTTCACATAGCACTAATACCCTTGGGAAAGGTATGAATCCAATTATTCTCCCTCCAGCTATGGGTAAATAGTAGGACAGACTAGGTTCTTCAGCCTTGGTTAGGCAACTAGTCTAGGAGAAGGAAAACTCTGAATTCAAACCTGTTAAACTCCGCTTAAAAATTGACCTTGTGTCATATCCTGCCCGAGCGGAGGGGTTGGTAAATAGTATCAACCAGTCTGCGGTTATTTTATGAGTAGAAGTTAGGAAATAGCAATCATTACATTTATCGTTATATTTTTGTGAAGTTTTTCTGAGTAGTTTTTGCATACGACAAACCTATACACAGTTTTGTGCAAGTATTTCTGTCAAATACAAATAATTTTCATATGGTTTCAAGTATTACTATCTAATACTTATAATTATATGGTTTCAAGAAAGCCTCACCATTAGATGCTTTTTAGTATCTTATCGTCAGCTCCCTGTTTTGGTGGGGGGAGTCAAAGTTATATAGTTTTAAGTAAATAATAATAATCCTTAGTAAACAATCATAGCTTCAAGCAACTATTAATATAAATACTGAACAGTAATATAGTATCGAGCAATCTATGTAATGTTAATAAGTATTGTTCAGTCTTATTTGACCGATGGATGAAACCCTAACAGGAACGAGTACTGCGAGCCAGAGAGACCTCAGGGTAATGGTAGTGAAGGAGTACTCTACATTTCCATGATCTTCAGAACTGGTGGCATGACTGAGGAGGTGCACTAAAAAGTGAGTAAAGATGGCGACCTTAGTCGAGGGTGACCCGAGGGCTCCCTTTTCAATAGCTACTACACCGAGGTGTAGGGAAGGGCGCTACTCCTTTCCCTGGATTGCTCCATTTTACCCCTAATACTAACCTTATAATGCTGAGTGCTAAAAAAGAAAGCATCAAGTACCATTTTTTGAGTCTTTCGTATGATTCGACTTGGGATTGAACCCCAGTCTCCCGGACCACTGGCGAACACTCTACTCATTAGTCTAATTAAAATGTAAGTAAAGTTGACGACCGTAATCGAGGGCGACCAGAAGGCTCCTGTTTCAATAGCTACTACACTGAGGTGTAGAGAAGGGCGCTACTCCTTTCTGGATTGCTCCACTTTACCCTTGATACGTATCTTATATTGCTGGGTGTTAAGCAATGAATTATCAAGTACCATTTTTAAAGTCTTTGGTATGACGCGACCTGGGATTGAACCCGGGTCTCCCGGACCATTGGCGAACACTCTACCCACTAGGCCAGTGGAAAGAATATAATAATCCAAATTAGTAATGATTATAAATAATTCCTTATCGAAAATAGAATATATGCTATTATACGTATGGCTAAATTTTAAAAAAAAAAATTCCAATTTCTAAAATCCAATTCTTTGGTAATATTTTTCATACTTATCTGACAAAAGATTTTTTTCATTACATAAAAAAAAACAAAAAAGATTCATTTTTATTAAAATTTTCCCAATCTAAAATTCTTCGTCAACATATTTTCTTGAAACTATATAATCATAAGCATCCGGTAGGAATATTTGAATCCATAAAACTGTAAACGATTCATTAATATTCAATAGGAACTTGATACTATACATCTGTATGTAAAAATTTGATAACATAACAGCATGCTGAACTCTTAAATAACAACTACACAAAAAATGTAAATATAAATATGCAATGAGCGTCTCATTGGGTACCCCATTCATTCGGCCTTGTGCCACATCGAAGCAAAGAGCTTCGTAAATTACTATAAATATGCAATGAGCGCCATCCCTAACCTCAAATTTTTAATGACCCAAGACGAGTTGACAAACCATTAAAATTCAGTCAAACTTGCTTTTCTCGGAGGTTTACTTTAACTCAAAACTATACCCGTTAACATACACACTCGACTTTCATGACCTCGTGTGACAAAAGCAGACGAGCCTAATAAATATTCATCTTTTGGTGTCAGTAATGTACAGTGAGTACAATTTCGGGCGTTTAACAGTCGGAAAATGGAACCTACACTGAGACGTTATGGCTGCCACCAACAGAAGATAAACAAGTAAGAGAAGGCAGAGACACGTGTAAGGGAGAAAAAAATAAATAAATGAAAATAGAAATAAAAAGGAGGTATACAACATATTGTAAGACTTTATTCTTGACTTTCGTCGGATGACGACGGAAGACTATTCAGCTGAGGTTCTATATAGCGAGTAAAGACTTGTTTTCTTGCCCTAGACATGTGGCTGACATATTGTTAGGGCAGCAAAGATTATACCATTGTTGTTGGAGAGGTGTAAAGACCATGTGGGCTGGGGGACAAAAAGGCAAAATTGTAGAGTGAGTACTTTAATTTACATATATCTTTATTTACATACGAGTATATATATATATATATATATATATATATATATATATATATATATATATATCGGTACTTCTGTATCGTTGCACCACCTGGACTCAAGCAAAAAGTATGGAGAAAAAGCTAGATGGAAACTGCACAAGAATGCTACATGCTTTTTTAAAGAAATTCCACAAAACAGCAACTATACGGCAACGTACCTCCCATCTCACAAGCCATCCGTGTAAGATGAACATGACATGAAAGGCAATGCTGAAGAAATGGGGACAAATTCATAAACGATGTTATAATATATACGCATGGACGCGCCAATGTTGACCGACCAGCAATGATTTACATTCATCAACACAGTGCAGACATTGTATACTGGATGCCGTCTAGGGGACCTGCCTGGAGTGATGAATGATAGAGACAGATAGTGAGAGAAAGTCAGGAACTGTGCTATTAACTCAACTTTGATTATATATATATAATCATTACGTCGTGCGGACAGCACGGATTTCCCAGACTCTCTCTCTCTCAATCATCCATCGCTCCCGGCAGAACCTTTAAACTACATTGAGTGTCCGTACAGAGCTAATGTAAGTTCTTGTTTGTTGGCTAACACTAGCGAGTCTATGCGTAAGGGTCTATGAAAGAACGTCGCTTATGAGTTCGTCCTTGCTACACTAGCTGTGTCCCACATGTCTTGTTCGTCTTGGATGGTTTTTGAGATTGGAGGTAATTGGCCATACAACAGCTGTTTCGTAGGGTATTGCTTCCAGGGTTTGTTCAAAACAGCAAGTTTGATTTATGCGTAGTTCCCATCTAGCTTTCTCATATGTGTGTGTGCGTATGAATTGTAGAGTATTTGTATATATAAAAATACATGTATATGCTCTCTCTCTCTCTCTCTATATATATATATATATATATATATATATATATATATATCAAGGGAGACAGAGAGGAGTAAAATTTATTGTCGTTAGGGAAAGGACTAGACTGATCGACTTTAGACACGGGACGAAGCTGATTACGTTTTACTAGACGCTCTTGAACTTGGGATGTTCAACTCAATTATGAAACTGTTACAAGTGTTGTATTCAGATAAGCTTTGCTCGTGAAATGTATTTTTATTAACATTCTTCATCTTATGAAATTCACAGGATCTACACAAATTATAAACATCCATTATGACCTCAATTATTTCAGCTCGTATCGTCGTTCAGTTACGCGATTTTCCGTAACGTAATAAATTTAAAAGCGTTTTAATTTCAAGAATAAGCAATTCTTGTCCGATTTGCAACTTGATAATGTTAGGTTTGGTATAGCAACCTTTCATGATTATTTAAAGCCAAATCTATCTATCGATATATATATATATGTCATCCATAGAGACTGTTTCGTTGTATCAGAACGCTTCAGTGTGGCTAGACACGCAAGACGCTTCAAGCTGAGACCGAAACCCACCTAACTTTATTACCTAACATAGCATCTAACCGCTCAGCCATTTCGGTGACATACGTCAGCTCAGGAATTATAACGCATATGTAGTAGCTTTTGCTTGTTTACAGTTTGTGTTATTAAATACCAGAGTGCTCTATTCGTTAGAAGAGCTTTGCAATACGTGGGTGGGAGCCATTAAGTCTTTCGCCAGAGTGTTCAACTCCCAGGAGGGGAGCGTATGTATTGTCATGTATACACATGTGTATATATGTGTGAGTGTGTTGATATGTATAATTCTAAAGAGAATAATTTTATTTCTAAATAAGTTGGAGCTTATTTGTTTGCTCACACTTAAATGGTTTCAAATATTGCTATTTATTGTTTGCACCATTCAAATGATTTCTAGCATTGCTATTTAGGGTTAATAAGTGTATCTAATATTGATAATTTATTTGTACACAGTTAAAAGGTTATAAGTATTGCTATATACGTTGTGCATTCAATAAGGTTCCAGACATTTTTGTACAAGCATTTAAAATTGGCGTAAACACTTGAAAATTCAGTATGTTATTGCCATACATCTTATGAGATGACCGACCAATTTTTATGATTTCAGGTTCAAATGAACCGCTACAGCAGGAATTGGAATACACCCTACTAAATCCTGATTGTCACAGCTGGTGAATTTCAAAAATGCAATCTGGACGTGAGGACACTCTAGAAGAACAATATGCTATAAAATTCTGTTTTAAACTTGAAAAAAATGCCACAGGCTCGTATGGAATGCTTCAGACTGCTTTTGGAGCATCTCGCATGAATCAAACATCAGTTTTTGAGAGGCATAAGAGATTCAAGGAAGCCAGGGAGTCTGTGAGGGTTGATGATGAGAGGTGTGGAAGGAGTAAGGAAGTCAATACACCAGAGTTGATTGGCCAAAGAGTTAGGGTTAGGGTTACTATGTTGAGGTTTTAAGGGAGTTCAGGAAGAGATTCCGTCGGAAGAGGCCAGCAACTCTTCAAATCGGGTCAGTGGCATTTTCACCAGGGCAATGCGCCAGTCCACAACTCCATCGTTGTCGCAGACTATTTGACCAAGATGGGCATCAAGACAGTTCCTCAGCTTCCCTAAAGCCCAGACCTTGCTCCCTGTGACTTTTGCTTATTCCCTAAGCTCAGAGGCTGTCGTTATGAGACAATTGAGGAGATGAAAAAGGCTGTGACGAAGGTCATTAACACGCTCACACAAGAGGACTTCCATCGGGCCTTCCAGAAGTTGTTGGAACGGTACAACAAGTGCATTGCAGCCGGAGGAGATTACTTCGAAAAGGACGAGTTTCATGTGCGTAATATCAACAAAAGTGCCCATACGAAACACTCGTAACACTAATAGTTCTATTTGTGCACAGTTGAATGGTTTCAAGTTCTGCTATTTAGCAGTAGGAATTCTGTTTATGAAGTATTCCTATCTAATTTACGACTAATCATTTGTTTGCACACATGTAAATGCCTAGTAAATGAATGAACTGTTCTATTTGACTCATAGATGGGAAATTAACAGGTACTACCACTCCGGATCAGAGGTGACCTGGGAGTGATGATAACGAAGGAGTACTTTACATTCCCCAAACTCCTAGACAAGATCCTCACCATCATATGTTGTTAATGTCATACCTAGGACTCGCATAATAATAACAATGTGATCTTTATGTTCATGATCCCTCAAAACGTTACAAATTCTCAAGGGAAATGACTACTAATTTAAAGTATAGATTACTTTATTTGCAATAATGATATACATTCTGTCAATAGGATTGGACTTCACAGAATTAACCGCTGCCTAAAACACACAAACCATTTAGACCGTAGCAAATTAATCTTTTATTACTCAGTAAGAACAGGTTGCTAATTCAAAATAGAAGCCTTTTTATATGTGTGTTTACACAAAGTGGCATAGAAGCAGCCAATAATGGGTAATATGACCATGTGTTTTCTCGTTATAGATAATGAGATTTATCATAATTCCATCGTAAGAACAGGTGCTTTACTCAATATATATATATATATATATATATATATATATATTAGTCGTTGTCCATCGGATCCGATGATGACGTTTGCATTTTACATCTATGAACACGAAGGTGGCTCCGCAGCCCCAGCCCAGAGGCACAGAGTCTTGAACAGTGGGGGCACTAGAAGTCAGTTATTGTGATCACTGCCGAAGCTGCTTTGCGGTGTGTCTCTCTCTGTCAGCAGTGAGTTTCTGGTATCGAGCCTCTTCGAAGTTGGCAGCAGCTCTGTGAACCGAGCCTCGCCATTTTGGTCTGTCCATGGTATATCTCTCCAGGTCTCTCGGATTGATGTAGCACCACTGGAGATTGGTTTTGACCGTGTCTTTATACCGTAGTTTTGGTCTACCTTGATTTTTTTTTTTTTTTTGGCCGACCTGGAGTTCCCCGTACACCAGGCATCTTGGCATCCGACACTCCTCCATTCGAATCACGTGTCCAACCCATCGAAGTTGGGCCTTGATGATGGTGGCCTCTATGCTGGTGGACTTAGCTTGATCGAGGACCTTCAGATTGGTGATGTGGTCCTACCACCTGATTCCCAGGATGGAGCAGTGAGCTCGCATGTGGAAGAGCTTCAGTTTCTTGATATGCCTGCGATACAGTGTCCACGTCTCACAACCACAGAGGAAGGAGGGAAGAACCACGGCATTGTAGACCTTCTGTTTCGTCGATAGGCGGATGCTGTGTTCGCTGAGCACTCGATTGCGGAGACTGCCCAGCCCCTGACTTGCCTTGCTGATTTCTATTGTCAATGTTCTACGTTGGCAAGTGGTTTGTTGTCAATGGTGATGGGGGGAAGGGGTGACAATATGATGCAGGTTGGTGGAGCACCTCCGTCTTTCAGAGACGGATTGTCAGGCCGAAGAGCTTGGATGCCTCGGAGAAGCGGTCCAGCATCCGCTACAGGTCTTGTTCTGCGTGGGCCATTAGTGCACCGTCGTCGGCAAAGAGAACCTCTTGGAGGAGAGTTTGCAGGCTCTTCGTCTTTGCTGTGAGTCGACGCAGGTCGAAGAGGGAGCTGTCTAAGCGGTAACGAATGAAGACCCCATTCTCCAGATCTTGGACAGCATACAGGTGAAAAAGACGTTGAAGAGGGCCTGGGCTAGTATGCATCCCTGCTTCCCGCCGTTGCTGATCACGAAAGCATCCGTCACATTGCCATTGGAGAGGACCTTGCCAGTCATGCCGTCATGGAAGAGCCTGATCCTCGACACCAACATTGGAGGACACCCGATGCGTTCAGGGACTGTTCAAAGCTTTAGTTAGGTCAATGAATACTGAGTAGAGGGGCTTGTTCTGTTCAATGCACTTCTCTTGAAGTTGTCTCACAGCGAATATCATGTCTACAGTGCTCCTGCCTGGCCTGAAGCCGTACTGTGCCTCAGGGAGGGTCTGTTCCGAGACTGTGATGAGTCTGTTAAGGATGATTCGCGCAAAGATCTTTCCTGCAACTGAGAGGAGGGAAATACCACAGTAGTTCCCGCAGTCCGACTTACTTCCCTTTTTCTTTATATATATGAATGTATATACACGTGTGCGTGTGTTTTACATAGCACTAATACCCTAGGAAAAGGTATGAATCTAACTATTCTCCCGCTCCAGCTATGAGTAAGCCAAACTGAGCTCCATAACCTTGGTATGGCAACCAGTCTTGAAGAAGGAAAGCTAAATTCAAATCTGCTACACTGCGCTTAAAAACTGACCTTGTCTCATCATGAAGTGCATCATAAGGTACGTGTCAAGAGTAAAGTTGAGCAAACCAGGGGAAAGGAGTAGCGCCCTCCCCTACACCTCGGTGTAATAGCTATTGAAAAGGAAGCCTTCAGGTCGCCCTCGACTAAGGTCGCCAACTTTACTTACTTTATTTTTATTTAATATTAATAATTATACGAGTAATTATTTCTGTTTAATGATAGATATCTGTTTATATGGTTTTAAGTAATTATTTCTATTTCATAATAGCCATTTGCTTGCACGCAATTATATGGTTACAAGTAGTTATTTCTATTTAAGCATAGTCAGTTTTTGCCCACAATTTCATGGTTTTAAGTCATTTGTTTGCACACAATTACATCATTTCAAATAACTAACATTAATCCTTTATAAACAATTATAGTTTCGAGTAACTGTTCTCAATCCTAATAATTCACGGTTTTATATGAAGTATTCTTATTTAATGCAAATAACCTACTCACAGTAGTTTGGTTAAAACGTATTCCTCTAGAATTCGAAAAATTAGCAGAACAGATCTATTTGACTCATATATGGGACCCTAACAAGTTCTACTAGTATTAGTCAGAGTGGATCGGGAGAAATGCCAACGAAGAGGCATTCAAAATCCTCCAGATCTCCAGAAGTGGAGCCTCAGCAATAGATGCAGTTTAATGTCCCACCCAGGACACATCTCTTCTTTTTTTTTGAGTGGGAGGGGAGTCTTACTTCTCTGCAGGGCACACAGTCAGTGTAATTTAAGTCTTGTCAACAGGGCGGAAAATATTACTGTGTTATAATGGGAAACAAAGCTTTATTCCAGTCCTAAAAAGATACCAGGAAAACTGCGATACTCAGGCGGTAAAATATCCATGCCTATAATTGACAGACTCCCGAGAGTCAGTCAGCAAGCAGCGAGGCCATAGGCAATGATTTCCCAATACTAACAGAAGCATCAATTAGATTAAGAAAAGACTCAAGATTCTACTTTCTTATTCCTGGCCAAGTCGAGCGAAAGGGCAAATATTTGGAGAAGACAAGGTAGGTGTAATTGAGAAACTAAGATATGCTCTTCGTGGAAAAAAAAAACATCTGGAAAAAAATATCTTCGAGTTGGTAGGCATACACACATGCCAATCTATTCTTTCAATGCCTCCCACCATATTCAAGAAAGCCGAATTGAAGCTACTTTTTTTTTAAGTTGAAGAGAAAATTTAAAAAAAAAAAAGGTTTTCAGGCGCCTCGCTGTAAAACAATAGTTAGCAACCTAATCTAACAGATTCTTATTTATCTAGTGAATTTCATCTTCAGTGGGTGCTTTAAAATTGACGTGGAGAATGTATTTTAAGCTATCGCGTCTCCTGAACGCTAAATAATATACCTTCATCTCAAGTGAATTATAATTATCGTACTCCACTTTTCAACAGCCTCTAAAAAAAAAAAAAAAAAAATACAAACCAAGGTTTCTTTTTAAAAAATGATGTTGATTTGCATTATCCCACGATTAGATAACATCTTATGTTGATTTGCATTATCCCACAATTAAATAACATCTTATGTAAGTGTTTTTATCAACCGAACCCCCTCTACCGTGGGAAAGATGCGACAAAAGGTGAATTTTAATACGGAGTAAACATGGTTCGAATTCAGAATTGTCCTTCTATATTGGTTGCCTAAACAAGGCTAAAGAACGCAGTCAGTCATACTATTTACTCCTATTGTAGAGAGGGGAGAGGACAGATAGATTCATGCCTTTCTCAAGACATTTAACGCTAAAACGAAGCGCAAATAACCTTCTGTAGGACTTGAACTCAGGTCATCGATTCCATTTCCAAAGACGATAACACTAAGTGTGCCTAATCCACTTTATGCTTAATGAACATTCACGAAGAACCAATGAATGCACGTGAGCACAGTGGTTAAAAGAGTTTCAGTAGGGACTGGGAGGGATGCGACCGATAAGCCATTTTGAATATAGCTGTCAACTCTTAAAGTGAAGAACACTTCAATCAATTCATCAGCGCTAATTAGACCGGTGAAAAATGGACTGTTAAGTGGAGTTTAGAATTTGTGTTTAACAAGCGAATTTTGCTGACCATTACACTTATTGGGAATTTAATTTTGACAGAATAATCCACCATTGTGTTCTTGTGTCAGACTTAGATATGTTTAGCATATATCAATTAATTGGATTTCTCACTGTTTAGCAAACTTGGGGAAGCTAGTTTTATAATCTATTTGTACTGTCGTAAAAATACATTTATTATTTAGATACGCATTTTCAGTTTAACGAAAGTATATCAGTTAAAGGTAACATTTATGAAACATCCAGTTAAAAGCAAAATCCCTAGCAATGTTCAAAGAATAAGTAGGAAGTATAATAACAATGTAATTAGCAATAGATTTCATGAGTACTAGTATATTTAATAACCTACTGATGATGCCGTTGCTTAGTTTTAATTAAATACATTAAATACTTAATATTGATTATGACAACTATAGTATTCAGGCGCATTTTTTTAATTGGTTTATTTTTATTTGTTTTGACACAGAAAATAAAAATAGTTTATGCTTTCTATGAATTATGAAAACGGCAAATTAAACGCAAAGAAAATGCAGGTCAAAGAATAGTTCGCAAAGTTTTGCGCTAATGATTTATCGTTGAAGGGTGCTCTATGGTCGGGAACACCAGAAAAAAAAAATGATTGTGTGACAGAAAAACTATTCAAAAGGAGGAATTCAAACAAAAACATTAAGAGATAGCTTAAGTTTTTTGTTTAATGGCTTATTAACTAAGGCCATTTTTGTAGAAGAACAGTAGTGGTACTATTTAACCAATAGTTGGGGGTGCTATAAGAGAATTCATACCTTCCTATGGTTATTACACCGAATTTGAACGTAATAGAACGTTTATAGTTCGAACTCGCTCAATATGATGTTGTTCAATGCTATATCCATTACGCCACAGGGACGCCTTACAATATATATATATATATATATATATATATATATACACACATACACACACACACAGATGAGAGAGAGAGAGAGTAAGAATTACCAGAGAGAATAACTGACATATTTTAGTAATTGTAGCTAGTGTAAGATCAGTTTGGTGGACTAGCTCAGAGAACAAGAACCATTTTAAAAAGAAAATTGAATAAGATTATTTGAAATAGTTGATATTAGAGGGTCTTCCACTCTACAAATGATGCATATTCTAAGCCCCGTCGACTGGGCTAAATCTTCAAGAGTCACACTTGAATCCACTGTTCTCGCGAGATCACAGAGATTAAGCAGCAATGGTACTGCTCAGTACTTTGGCTACTGACAGTCAAGGAAGTGAAGTTACAGTAAGCAATTTGAGAACTGAACAAAATTTAGTAAAGTAAGAGACAGGAGGTTGAACCATAATACTGTTATATTTTGACCTTCGACCCAGCCCCAAAATGCTATTCCAAGGTGATACACCGGAAGGAAGTGACTCATTCCAATGGCCAGTAATCGAAAGAGATCGCGTGGGCGGATTAAGGCTTATGATATTGGACAAGGTGAAGGTCCCATTGTGCCACTACAGTGATGCACCGGAAGAGAGTAACCTCTGAACTGCATGACAGTTATTTCCGCTTGATGACGATTAAACATTCGATTTCAAAGATCCAGTGGGTGATCGTGTGGGCGTTGAATTATTATTTAACTCAGTTGAGTTTGGGGTGCCAAAGCAGTTGCCAGCAGAATTCCAGACAGCTAGAGACCAGATGTGGTAGGGAAGGCCACACCCGACCGAGGGGGCCCTCGGAAAGCCCCGATGGAGTGGACCCCAAGACCTCTGGTTGAATATCTGAGAGAACAAGAAAAACACAACGTGACGGTCATAACAGTGGGGTCAAAATATGAAGTTTATGTTCGGTCTCCAGCATCCTCTCATATGCAAACCCTTGAACAACCCTTTCGAACCCTTGCAATAAAGTGAGAGGTAAAATATTGTTAAAGAAGTCTTTTTGCGTCTTCCTTCCTGCGTTTTCCCTCTTGTGTCTTAATCGTTGTGTCGCTGTGAATTATTCTACATATATATGTGCATGTATGTAGATGTGAATCTACATATGTGACTATATAACAATACTATAGCACACAAACCCCGACCAGACCTTCTGCTGCAGCCGCTGTGACCATGCCTGCCGGTTACACATTGACCTTATCAACCATGAACATGCTTGCAGTTAAGGTGAAGCACCTCTTTTCTTAAACTTTATTGAAGCTAAGCCATCATGATGATATACAGAAGACTAATTTCTGGAGATCTGTCTCCCTGGCAACACCACCCTATGGCACCAAAATAGAGTGGGTTAGGGTCATGTCATGATGAGTACGGTGTAAGCTGATCGAACTAGGCAATTTTTGGACACGCCCATCATGAAGTACCGTTTAAGTCACCACCAACCCGTCACACACACACATTAATAACAACTATGTACCATATTTTGACTTTTTTTCGTAAGAGGTCAAAATATGGTACAAATTAAATCTGGAACGTAACTGCAATTCGTCATTAAAAACACCGGGTTTTTCCGAAGTTAAAATTTAGCATAAGTAAAGAAATCAGTGCTGCCTATCTTGTATAATCCCAAAGTTAAGTAGCGATCCACCTGCTCAGTGCTTTGATAAGTGACCACTGAGGAATAATAAGATCTGTAAGCAACGTGCATTGGTTGGTTGGTTTGTTGAATTGCACATCAACCTTATTGGGTTATTTGTAAAAGAATAGCAGATTCTGTCTAACCCATTGCAGGATGGGGATAAGGGTGTTCATACTTTATCTAAGGGTATTAGTCCGAAAGTGAACGTAATAGCGTGCCTGGAGTTCGAACTCACTCACTTACTTCGAAGCCACAGACCAGCACTTTAGCTATTACAACACGGGAGATACCCCCTGCAACCGGAATTGTACCAGAGAAAACAAAATGAAATAAATTATATGAGACGAAAAAACGATAATATTTCATGTTATGAATGCAGAAAAATATATCCTAGTTTGATAATGAGAAAATAACATGATTTGCATAAATTAATAAACTTCATATATAAATAAATTTCACAAGATTCATTTGTTTTCCCATCATACGTCAGTTTGCAGGGCAACTAACGTACTGAAATTGCTAGCAAACTAGATTAGCAAACCAATGTTAGCGAGTCTGATTTTCACTGGATAAGCCCAGCTTAGTAAATAACTATACAAAAAAGGAGAAGCTTACCTCACGTGGTATAATGGTTACCAAGCTAGATTAGTAGATCATTAGTTGTGAGTTTAATTATCACTGAGAAAAGGGAGTCTCCGTGGTTAAGTGGCTAACGTGCAGGACGGCAACATCGTAATGAGTTCGAACTCCCGACAAGCTATTACGTTTACTTTTGGACTAATACCACAGGAAAAGGAATGGACTCCCTTATCTCTCAGTTATGGGTTAAACTTGCCACCCTTGCTGTTCGCGTATAAGGATGGCCTTTGCATTAAGTAACGCACGAAGGTTGATACGTCATTAAACAAACAAACCGACCCAAACGATTCTCATTTGATTGTTCGGATTAAGGTTATTAAATAACCAGAGGCATCTCCCCTACTGTAATGGTACGCAAGCTAGATAAGTAGATCATTATTAGTGAGTGGGTTTCTTACTAGTTGCCACAATTCAACTAGTCTTAGTGAGTAAGTAAAGTTTGCGACCGTAGTCGAGGGTGACCCAAAGGCTCCCTTTTCGATTGCTACTACATCAAGGTGTAGGGGAGGGCGCTACTCCTTTCCCTGGATTGCTCCACGTTACCCTTGATCCGTACCTTATAATGCTGAGTGTTTAGCAAAAAGGCATCAAGTACGATTTTTTGGGTCTTTGGTGTGACTCGACCTGGGATTGAACCCAGGTCTCCCGGGACATTGGCGAACACTTTAACCATTAAGCTAACGTCCGGTAAACTAATCTTAGTAAATAACTACAAAAGGGCATGGGAACCTCATGTAGTGTAATTGTTTGTAAGCTAGATTAACAGACCATTATTGAGGAATTCGAATCTCACTAGGTGCAGTTTTATCGCTTCGGACAGTATCAAGAGACTGTCACTGAAACAGAAAAGCTATGTTGTTGGTGTCGAAATTGATACTAGAAAATATCATCTGAGTGTACAGCATGACGCAGAAGCCTTTCATGTACGGTGTACGATCAGTATCAAAAACGCCACGCGCAAACGCAGTGAAAATTATTATGTCAGCAAAGCGCATCCCCAGTCACAGTCCTGTTACCGACAAACCCATATTTCTGGCTGGTGTTTATATTTTTTAAGCGCCCACTATTAAAATGGTGACCCGCTTGAGAAAAAAAAATGTTACAACAGAACAGCATCATTATGTTTCCTGGTTCCAGTAATACTGAGAGAGGAAAACTCTAACGAGAGTTGAAAATCATCTTTTCAGCTGCCGACTGCTGCCGGCTGCTAGATCAACCAGTCGCCTCTCTTTCATTTTTCTAAGCTACAACCAGACGACAGCTGGAGAAATCATTACGAAAATGTACGTTATATCACCTGTTCGCCAATGACTCCAGCTGGTGCCTTGTTTAATAAATGTTGAAACTTTATATTCATTTCTCTTGTAAGACACACACACACACACACACACACACACACACACTCTCTCTCTCTTTCTGTGTATAGAACTAAAATTCTCATTATGTTTTTATATATGTAATTATCATAACCCAGTAAACATAGCACATTGAAACGAGATTTCTATTAGAGCAATCATCTTAAAATGTTCTAACTTTAAAAAATAAACAGATTTCCACTCCAGTTTGAAGCTTGATGATACTTTTTGGAGTCAGTGTTAACACTGAACGTCATTCGAATTCTCGATATGACGGAAATAACTATAGAATTAGATTGATTCAACCCTTCCTATATCGAAACATAAATATCATTGATTGGTGTTACAATAAGAACATAGCTAGTTCACGAGACGTCAAATATATACATTTTCCTTATTTATTAATTGAGAGTGCTCAATATCAGTGAGACCATCGAACCAGTAACTGCATGAGTGATAAGCTGATCGTCATCCAGCACCGTAAATACTGTCGACGCTCTCCGAACTTATATATGAATTTACCCAACCCTTCTGCACCAGCAGGATTTGACACAAAGTCAATTTTCTTACTAAGTTTAACAGATAAATTAAGAGCTTTACTTTTACACCATTTGCCATTACAAGTTTAAAGAGCTCAATCTGCCCAACTATTTACTCATTGCTGTTGGGAGAATAGTTTGATTCGTATATTTCCCAAGGGTAATACGTACACACACTCACACATATTTGTATATATATGTGTGTGTACCATACAGAGTAATTCCCCTTTATGGCATTTTTCAGAGCAATGAAAACTGCATAGCGGTTCCCATCTTTTTTTTCAATAACATTGCAACAGATTGTGCGGGGTTACATGGTACAATTCCTGACCTGATCCAAATGTCTATATCATACTAAACTATAAATATGCGCCTATGTAAGAATTTCTTTAATTTTAAATAGCAGTTGCTTATTTTCAATTTACAAATTAATATACTTTTGCCCCCTTTTCGCTTTAATGAAAATATCATTTTCGCTTTAATATCCTTTTTCGCTTTAACGAAATTAATATCATTAGATGGTAGAATGGATTATTTAACCGTATAAACATTATTTGCTTTAGCTCAGTCGAAAAAAAACTCTTAGATATAATTAATTTTCTTTTATTTTTTTAATCTATGATAGTTTGTTGTTGTTTGTTTCTTTGTTTTTCTTCTTGGGATAAAATTTACGGTTGTTTTGGTCTAATTTGCTTAATTCGTGCCGCAGTTTTTTATGATTATCTAAACGTAGAAAACAAAGAGATTTTGATTCTAAAATAATCTCTCAAATAAACTTGGAATACACTATATTTCTTTTTAATTGGAAACCTAGAGATTCTTTATATAAATACAGTCGCAATGACATTCTCTCTCGGGATATAACTGGCTGTGCTTGGCTTTTCTTTATTTATTTAATGGTATATAAACCTTCACGGGTTATTTAATGCCAAAGCCATCCTTGTAGAAGAATAACAGTGGTAACTATTCAAACCATAGCGCGTCGTGGGGATCAGAAATTGTTATACCCTTTCCAAGTACTTGTCTGAAATTGAACCTAATGGCGTGACTGAAATTCGAACTCGCTTGTTATGACATCACAGTCCTGTACATTAGCTACTGCCTCACTGGAACTCCCCTCCACCCGGTGATATATAGACTAAACTAAGTGAAATCTACCCCGTCAATAAACAGGCATGTATATGTGTTTACGACACAATACACTAGGCAAACCTGGTTACGATATTAACTTTTACGACACAAGCTATCACACTGAAGACATCGCCACGGCTCCTGTCACAATAAACAGTTCACCACGATCTCTTACTTTCACTGAAGTACTACAACAGTGTTGGAATCGTAAACAGTATTGCTTTATTTTATTTTAATTCTGCAATAGTTAATCGTACTTAAGATGTAAACATGCGTACATGGCTTTACGGTTATTGTCGTGGACTCCGTTACTCGTGTTCAAATCTCGTTTGAACTTCACATAAGCCTAATGCCCTTTGTGAAAGATATGGATCCAAAGATTTTCCTTGCTGTGAGCAAAATAATAGGAGAAAATGGACTCTTTAGTATTGGCATAAAAACTCTGGATTCAAACTAGCTGTACTCTGCCTAAAACTTGTATTACCCCCTGCTCGGCAGGGAGGGGTTAGTTAAATACATACGTGCATATACGAGAGATATCATATTGATACAGTTGAAGGTGGTGAAGTGTAGAGATAATTGGCAAATATAAACTGTTAATAACAAGTGAGAAATATTTTCTATTGTTTGAATTTCTGAAAAATTATTTTCATAAATTTTAATGTTAAAGTAAAAGTGTTGCAATTTATCCATAAGGCAATTTTGGACTAAAATAGAAATTACTTTTTGGAAAATATTTTTACATGATTAAGTTTGTAATGAATATTTTTTTTTCAATTTTCGCCAGTTCAGTTTATCTACTTAATTCAATTCATTTTGTTGTGTGTGTGTGTGTGTGTGTGTGTGTGTGTGTGTGTGTGTGTGATATTATTTTATGTACTAATTAAGCTGTGGAACGTTCACAGTTTCAATCAGTCAATATAAAAGTTTCTCTAAAAGATCTGAGATTTCGTTTTTAATATTATGATCATTTTTATGTTATTGATTATATGATTTAGTTTGATTTGGTTTGGTTTATTTCTTTGATTGTATATCAACTCTTTATGGGTTATTTAATGCCGAAATTTGATTATTTTGGTTTGGTTTGTCTTATTGATTATCTAATATCGAAATGTGACTCATTTATAAATGTTTGGGTGTAATGATTACCATGTTTTCTCTGTTTTCATTGCATTTTCCTTTCAAATTGTACTTTTTTGCCTTGAATTTTTGGTTTGTACAGTTATATGATATTTCTATCAAATAAGAATGATTCAAGTATTTCTACCAAATGTGAAATGGTTTTAAGTTACTATTACTATTTAACACTTATTTTAATTATCATTTACTTGCACACGATTATATAGTTTCAGATATTCCTATCCAATACTAATATGGAGAATATCTGTGGCATGATCGCGAGAATGCTGGACTGCGATATCGTAGTATGAAAGTTTGAACTCCAGTCACGCTATTACGTTTACTTTCCAACTAATACCACAGGGGAAAAGGTAGGAATTTCCTTATCTCTCCCCCCCCCCCAAGATATAGGTTAAACAGTACCACAACTATTCTTCTACCAGGATGGATTCGGCATGGCATTAAAACAAAGAAACCAAACCAATACTAATCATTTTTTAAGAGATATATTTGACCCATTGATGATTATAGCCACTCCGGGTTCATTGTGGACCTGGGAGTAAAGGCAATGAAAGGGTACTCCACACTCCTCTGAGCTCCTGAACTGGGGCCTTACCACCAGCTATTATGCTGATCATACAAGTGGTTTTAAGAGAATTTATATACTTTGAGATGTAAAGAATGTTTCAGAAAAAATGGTATTTCGTAATCTAATAATTCAACCCATTCTCATTCAAATGATCTCAACATGTGTTGAAACAACTGAAAATTCGACTTGATTTTTAAAAGCCTTTTATTTTCCATTAAATAGCGTTTCTATACCTAAAAAAAAAAAAAAAAAAAAAAAAAAAAAAAAAAAAAAAAATTACGCGTAGAGTTTTCTGTTGTTTCAACACATGCTGTTAAAATTTGAGATCGCTTAAATGAGAATGCGTCTAGTTATTAGATTATGAAGTGATATCAAATTTTCTGAAACAATTTACTAGTGCCGTCAAAAAAGGATGGACATATATTAAGACATTTTTTTTAAGTAATTGTGCAATAGCATTGTTTATAAAATATAAAGAGACGGTGTGTTGCTATGCATTTATTACCTGTATTTCTATTAAATTGAACGATAAAATTTAGATGCTGTTCTTTCCTTCCTAGTTTTTTTATTATCATCATGACGTGCCGATAGCACGGATTCCCTTGACTGTCTCTTGCCGTCCGTCCCTATCAGTCATCGCTCTTGGAAAGCTGTAGCCGTGGAAAGTCCTCTAGATTGTATCCAGTGTCCGCAGAGAACTGATGAATGTAAATTTTTTGTTGGTCGTCTGATACTGATGTATCCACTGGAAAACGTCGCCTATGAGTTTGTCCTTACTTCTCCAGGCACAGCATGTTTTACCGGGATGGTTTGTGAGATGGGAGGTAAATGGTCGTATGGAGGCTGCTTTTTAAGATATTGCTTCCAGGATTTGTTCAAAACAGCACGAATCATTCTTATTAGTTCCTATCAAGCTTTTTTTCAAGGCATTTCGTTTAAGTTCAAATTATGCAACCATATCGTAGTACTGACACGGCTATAGCTTGAAAAATTACCGTTTTCAATTAAACGAATTTTAATATATTCTGGGCGCGGTAGCAAAATTAGGAATAATCTAGTATAATAATAAACGATTATTATAAAACAAGATTAATTTTAATTTTAAAAAATAAACAACAAAGTAAGAACATAGGCACAAAATAGTAAATTTACTCAATATAGCCACCATTTTTTTCAATTATTGTATCAAAACGCCTTCAAAACGATTTGCATGCATTCAAAATAAATTCTTCGGACATTTTATTCTATTCCTCCTTAATAGCAATAGAAATAATGAACCAATATTTCAAGGAGAAGTTGCATTTGTTTTGTTTTCTAAAACGCCCCATATAGTGTAATCAAGGGGTTTAAGGTTTGGGCTCGATGAAGTGCATGAAGAAATTCCAATTATTTCAGATATTTTTTGGCTTGGTTTTGGCGTTAAGCAAATCATAGATTCTTTTGTTTCTTTTCTTGCTCACTCATATTGAACTGGATTTTAATGAAAAGGTGCTAGAATAATTGAGATAATTATCAAAATTTGGATTTATCCCTTTTTTTTTTTTTTTTTTTTGGTGGGTTGGGTCAAAAATTGGACTAATGAGGCTAAAAATGTTTTTAAACTATTTCATATTTTGATTCCGCACCCTGTACAGATAATCAAACATATCTTATTGTACTAATATCCAAAGAAAATTTCAATTCCTTTACTACATTTGTTTAACTGATACATTTGATAAGTTTTCATTCATTTTTCTACACATACCGGTTGCAAAAGTTCTGCTTCCACTTCCCAAATTGATAAGTTTAAATTTTAATCACAACTAAAAATCATTTATGAAATTAAATTTAACATACAATTTCTACGGCATCAGACGAGTCGATAAAGTAACACTTTGTATTATAACTATGGAATTTCACATTACTCCATCGTGTAAGCAGGATGTGGGATCAACAAATATATATAATGTTGCATTGTATTCTATATATAAGTACATTCTGATTTTTTTAATAGATTAGCATCGTTTCCAGTGTTCCTATAAAGTTTTTGTCTTCATACAAAGATTTAACTTCGTACTTCTGTCAAAATGGCAAAAAGTCAACATCGCTAAATTTGCGAAGGGATTTCGATATTTAATTACAATAAATGTAATTATCTTTTACACACAGACACGTGTTATATATATATATATATATATATATATATATATATATATATATATATATATATATATATATACACACACATAGAGAGAGAGAGTGTGAAAGAAAGAACAGAAATTTAAACAACATAAAGCAATTACCGATAAAATAATGTTTTAATTCTTTTTGCAAAATGATTTAATCACCAATATCGTGTGTGTGTGTGCGTGAGCTTATTAACTTCAATATAAGTGATTAAATTTTTATTTTGCATAAAGGCTTATAAGGTTTTGACGATTGTACAACTCATTATATGGGAAGTATTTGCCATTTTGAATATTGCAGATTTTTAATCCATTCTGCTTAATAAATCATTAAGTACTTTATAAAATGAGTAGAGTGTTCGCCAACGGTCCATGAGACAGGAGTCCAAACCCAGGTCGAGTCAAACTAAAAAAAAAAAAAAAAAAAAAGGTACTTTATGCCGCACTCCGCAATATAAGGTAAGGATCAAGGGTAAAGTGGAGCAGTCCTGTGAATGGAGTAGCATCCTCGTCTATATCTCAGTGGTTGTAGCTATTGAAAAGGGAGCCTTCGGGTTACCATCGACTACGGTCGTTAACTTTATTTTTACTTACTTTATTAAATGACTTATTTACTTTGAACGATCATTTTTCGAAAAATGGCTTATTATTATGATTATCATAATCATCATCTTGCTTTCTCTTTCTCGGTATATAACACACACACACACACACAACAAGCACCTTGTTTTGGGGAAAGAGGTTGCCCAGAATGTTTGATAAAAAATTTGAATGCTAGATTTCTTATTAAGCAGAGCCGATTTAAAATTTAAATCTTTAAAATTTTCAGCCTTAAATACTGTCCATGACTGAACTTCACGGCACATTGGAATGTGGATCATCAGTAGAAATCAGTAATAAGTGGCGGCTATTTTTGTAGTGGTGTAATGGTTACCATTGTAGGAAATGGACACGGCGACACTATTTTCGACAATACGATAGTTAGAAACTCCACTGTTGCTACCTAGTATCATACTTATCAAAGCTTGGGAAACAACTAGTGACAACGAAAAATCCTGTTTTTCAGATCAATCAGAGTTCGGTATTTGATATTTTCTATTTCCGACAACCATGACCTTGTGGTTTGGTTTGTCTGGTCTGGTCTGGTTTGGTTTTATGGCATATCAAACCATTGTAGGTTATTAATGCCAAATCCATTTTTATACATATAAGCACGTATATTTCAAACAATTCAGTTTTATATCAGTATAGTTTTTTGTTTACACTCAGTTAAATTTCAAGACAGTTCTACTTCAAGCAATTCAGTTTAGCATTTGAAAAACAGTTCCATTTTAAGCAATTCAGTTAGCATAAGTGCGCAGTTTAAATATCAAAATAGATCAATATCAACCAATTCAGTTTAGCATAAGTACACAATTTAGTTATATTTGACCAAGATGCCACCATTCCTGGCCAGAGAGGACCTGGGAGTGATGGTAATGAAGGGTATTCCGCATTCCCCAAGGCTCTAGCATCACTGGAACCTGACCATCAGATTGTCCAGTGTAATATCAGGACACTCGTCGGCATTTGGGGGATCCTACCCTCTACAGAGAAGCAGTCGGTGTATTCTACATCCCCGCCCAGCCGACTGGACAATATGACCTTATGTCAAGCTAATGTAAGCCTAAGAAATGATATGTGTAACTTAATAAAAAAAAAGCAAAAAATTACTGAATTATTTATGTGCTGTACCACTACCTAGGATATGTAGCGTCTGTGCAGTCAGCTGAAAAAGTTACATTGTATATTAACACATAAATGCTTTATATTGATACATACGAGAAGATGAACATTATATATATATATATATATTATATATATATATATATATATATATATATATAAGGTCTCTTTAAATAACAAAGACAAACTTTGTATAATCTATCTGAGATCCCTTCAAGTCCTTTACCAGTGTCCCAGGTTCAAGTTGGAATTGGTTGAGGAAACTCCCAAAACTGTACCGAGCGCCTTCCGACCCTTCACGGGCCATCATCAGAGCTGCCTGGCCATGCAAAGGATGTTTGCTTTTTAAAAAAAGTTTTGAAAGTTCATACCACAACAAAAATATGGGAACGCAGAGTTGGATAAAACAGTAACTCATGTATTCAAACTTACAAAACTTTTGAAAAAACAAACACACCCCATACAAGCAAACAACCCCGATGATGGCCCATAAAGGGTCCGAAAGCACCCGGGTCAACTTTGGGAAATTCATCAACCAATTCCAACCTGAAACCAAGACACCCATCAGAAAACTTTAAAGGATCCCAAACAAATTATACAGACAAAACCAGTCCCCACTATTTAATGAAACATACTTAAATAAACGACAGCTGCCACACACACACACACACATACTATATACATATATTTGTGTGTGTGTGTGTGCGCGTGCGCACGCACACAAACGCATTTCGAAAATAAACCAAACGATTACAGATATTCTTTTCAGTATATCCTGAAATGCATTGTCAGAGCGCATTGAGAGTGCATCGAGCAATTGTCGCTGATTACCAACGCTTGTACGCTTCCCTTTGTTATATAATAAATCATCTCCGGTCTCAACTTGGTCGCTAATACCAATCAAAAATGCGGATGAAGTTTTCAGGTAGCGAGTTATTTTTCTGTCTGGAAACAAAAACATTTCAAGATAAATTTGACCCCTTGACAGAATCATGACCTTTTCTGTTTGTCACCAAATTTCCTTGTCTTTTGAATTAATTCAATTTTGTTTTTGAAATCTTATAATAAAATTCAAAACAATCATTTCTATTTGT
This sequence comes from Sepioteuthis lessoniana, assembly GCA_963585895.1. NCBI lineage: Eukaryota > Metazoa > Mollusca > Cephalopoda > Myopsida > Loliginidae > Sepioteuthis > Sepioteuthis lessoniana. Next base: position 182,533 of record CAUZXS010004103.1, read on the forward strand.
AAAAAGCAGACTTTTCTTTGTGCTATATAAAGCCATCAGTGCATTGTAGCAAGACGATTAACCAGTGTTGTTCTTAAGATCATTACTCAAAATGTCTACATTGAATTAATAGATAGATAGACATGGACAAACTGATTATATATATTAGAGAAAGAGAGATGAATAATAAGCACTATCTCCTTACCTCCAGGCGTAAAATAATATATCAGATAGGTTGACATGCCATTAAAATCGGTCTATCTTGGATTATTTTATACCTTGAGGTTAAGGAATTATGCTATTGTTTACGTTTGTATTTACATTTTTTTTTATAGATTCTTAAAAGATTTTATATATAGTCTAATGAAATATGAATAATTTTTAAACATGTCTAATTGACCTATAGATAAGATCCAGGTTCTAACACTCCAAGTGAGCTGAGAGTAATGGCACTGAAGAGGTACACTACACTACCCAGATTCCTTGAACTAGAGCCTTACCATCAGATACAGTTTCGAGTAAAATCTAAGATAGATAGATGAAAAGATTTTGCAAGCACATCCTTTTTAAACAACAAGAGCAGGAAATAGAAAAAATTAACATTTAATTCGATTTCAAGTCAGAGTGAAAATGAACTTTAATTTATCATCATGGAACCACTGTGAATATAAAAAAATCGATAAAAATCCCTATGATCGATATAATGAATACAGCTGTGTTTTTGATTGCTGTTTCATTGTCATTCGAGTAAAAACTGTCATTTCAATTTCAAATTCAACAAAAGTACATTTTCCAAAATTGTCGCCTTGGTAACACAAATTGCTTCAGTGCGATGACAAACGTAAAAGCGCATGCGCCCATTCCTATATAACCTACAAGTTTTTCTTACTTCAATTACGCTAAGTTATATTATTTTTCTGTTCCTACTTGGTGTGTGCTGATTATTCCAAGGAATAAAGTGAATGGGAATGTCTTAAAAATTCCCAGCACCTTCCGTAGTATTCTTACCGACCTCAGCACTGTAGTATTTTGTACAATCTTTAATATTCCTTGAATCTCTAAATCCTCCATTTAGTGTATTGATTATTATGGGCTCATTGAGTTTTGATATCCCATTATTTTTTTGTTTTGTTTTAAATTTACTTTATGATCTGTCACTACCAGATCAATTTTTGGTGACTTTATAATGAATTTTCACACAAACAGAAACGAATGAATTTCTATGAGAATCATGTGACAACAAGTCCCCTGAATCATAATAATAAATGCTTTGAAAAGAGATTACGGAAACTGAAAATCGGAAGAAAAATGAAGACCATCGTGACCACAACACTTAAAATCAACTAGAATGCTTAGAAGAGTCTTGGGGATTTGAAGACACATGCTGTAACTCAAATTTCAGAAGAAAAAAAAAATTTAAGCTCGTGTAACAAACTTGCATATTATTATCCAAACGACAGCATTATTGAGAACGGCCAGAATACTGAGAAGAGTCCTGGAGACTTGAGGAGACTTGCTGTCACTCAAACTCCAGTGAAAAATCATCAGCTAAAACTGATGTAAAAAACTCAATGAGTTAATAATAATAATAATAATAAATCACAGAAACCGAAAAGATAAGTACTTGAACCTTGACAGAACTAAAAAAAAAGCAATGGAACATGGTGACGGTGATTCCAATTATAATTGGTGCGCTCGGAACGATCTCCTGATGCACGGTAAAGAGGCTGGAAGAGTAAGAAATAGGAGGACGAGCGGAGACCAACTGAAGCATTGTTAAGATCGGCCAGAATACTGAGAAGTGTCCTGGAAATTTGCTGTCACTTAAACTTGAGTGAAAGACCATTAGCTAACACTAGTGTGAAAAACTCAATAATAATAAATATGGGAGATCCCAGTATACACATATCGTAGAACCAAGGCCAAACATTAATTTATTATAAAAAAAAGAAAGTTTCCTAATTATAGAACTATTTCATTAGATATATTTGAAAAACAACAAAGAACCTGAAAGTAAAATCGTAAAAATGTGGCAACCAAAAGCAATACGTGTTATGGGATTCCTTACAATAAATGAATGATCATTATCAATATCATGGGATTTCCCTATACACACCAGGGTAACAGTCCATAGTTGATAAATAAAGACAAAAAATAAAGGTTTAATTTTGATATAACTATTCCATTAGAGAAGAACATACTTGGATTAGAAAATGTGAAAATTAAAATCGCAAAATTATTGCAACTGAAATCTCAAACAATACCTTTTTTTTACACGATCTTTTTTTATTCTTAAATGAAATGTTGACTAATATCTAGGAACAATTCTCAAAAACAAAAAACAAAGCCAAAATATCAATCAAAATCAAAATAAAAAATCTATAAAATACAGAAAATTGTTCTCAAAGGCATCGTTTATTTCTTTGTAAAGCACAGTCCACGTAAATTTTATTTCGTTTTTATGGTTTGAACGTGTGAATTTCGAAAGAAATCAATTAAATTAACCTTTACCGACAAAAATAAGTTAATATACTCCAGTAATGAACGACTTCGGGTAATGAACGACCCCTCATTCTAAATCCACAAAAAGGGTTTTTTATCATATATTACGTGTAATGGACGACTCCTACAGTGACATGTAATGGCTAAAGTGAGTTCGGACTCCAGTCACGCTATTATAATCATTTTATGACAAATGTCCCTGGGAAAGATATGAACTCATTTATCCCCTAAGCTATGGGTTAGAGAGTATCAGAGCTGATCTAATGACGGTTGATATATCGTAAAAAAAAAAAAAAAAAAAAAAAAAAAAAAAAAAAAAAAAAAAAAAAACCAATGACAAAGATAAAACATTTTCACACTTATTTATGATTTCAAAACTACTGTAATATAATCAAAATCAATGTACTAGTGTAAATAGTAATTTAGTCTAAACTTGAGGTAGTTAAGATAATTAAGTTTTTACGTAACTTTGGATTGATTTGATTTCTTGGTTTAATGGAATATCAACCTGCGTGAGTTATTTAATGCTAAAGCCATCTCTGTGGAAGGACAGTGGTTGTGCTGTTCAACCCATAGCTGGGATGATACGGAGATTCATGCCTTTCCCTTGAGTATCAGTCGGAAAGTGAGTGTAATAGTCCGACTGGAGTTCATATTCGCTGGCAACTAAGTCACAATCCAGCACGTTAACCACAACACCATAATAATTCCCCTACGTATCTATTTGCTATTTATCTATTAAGCAACCCCTCTGCACGAGCAGGATGTGACATAAGGTCAGTTTTTAAGAAGAGTTTAACAGGTTTTCCTTTTCCTACACTGGTTGCCTAACCAAGTAAAATGAAACCAGTCTGCCCTACTGTTTTACCCATAGCTGGAAGGAGAATAATTGGAGTCATACCTTTCCCAAGGGTATTAATGCTATGTGACATGCTATTAGCTTCGTTAAGGATTTGAACTCGTGTCGTCGTTATAACCATTACTAATTATAGTATTTGTAAATACTATATGCACAGGAGTTATAAATAGTAAATAAGTGAATACTATTCCTGGCAAAAAAAAAGTACAGAATTAGCACACTAAGAGAATGCTGACTTGGGTTTTTAATCATTTTTAAAATTACGTGTAAAAGAATTCGAAAAACTCTGAAAACACGAAGATATGAGAACTGAAATGGTAAAAAGTTGACAACTTGAAAGTGAAACATTATGTGGGTATATCGAAACATTTGAAAGCAATAAAAAAATAAAAAAAGAGCAGTAACAAACATTTAGGTTGAATATCAGGAAATACAAACATCTTCGAAATAAAGAAGATTGTTCTCAAATACATCCCAAATATATTTTTCGAAAAGAACTGTCCAGGTATATATCTTTTGTCTTTAAAAATAGAATATAATTAATCTTTACTAACAAAAATAGGTTTTCTGTAAATATATGTTTTAAAATAATTTAACAGTACCTGTTAAATCATAATATCGTTGCCAGCCAAAGGTTTCTGGTTGAAATTTAGTTTGTTATAAATAAAATCAAATATAAAAAAAAATTTTTTTTTCGAACTGAGATATTTTGAACACGTTTAAAAAAAAAAAAAAAATCACTGTTGCATGAAGGACGAACTCAAATTATGTTCTTCTATGGACCCCTATTCATGGACGTTCCAATTTTGTCCGACCAGCAAGAACTCTTTTACATCAGATCTATGCGGACACAGGATGTAATTCAGAGAACCTGCCGGGAGCAATAAATGAAAGGGACGGATGGAGAGAGAGAGACCAAGGAAACCCGTGCAGTCAACGCGACTTGATGACCATGATTATCACCAGTTTGGTTTTAACGTTTTTCAAACTTATATATATAATCATACACACAATTATGATTCAACGAAAAGGCTAAAAGCATTTTAAATCTGAAATTTTTTTACAGTACTCTATGCAGAACAATATTACAATGTGTTTCAATTATGAGACAAGATGCTCTGGATTTTTTTTTTTTTTTTTTAACTCGTCTGATTTTTTTGCCAGTTTAAAAAAAACATCAGCAAACCCCGGGATCGACAGCATGAAAATTTTATCCTGCTTTACAATATTCTTTCATGTGTGTGTGTGTGTGTGTTGTCCGACCGTAGTCAAGGGCGCCCCGAAGACTCCCTTTTTCATTAGCAACTACACTGAGAGGAGGATGCAACTCCTTTCCTTGGATTGCTTCATTTGCCCTTGATCCGTACCTTATAACGCTGAGTGTTAAGTAAGGAGATATCAAGTACCATTTTTTGAGTCTTTGGTATGACTTAAACTGGATTCGAACCACGGTCTCGAGGATTATTAGCGAACTCAAACCATTGTGCCAATGGCCCTGTCTATTCATACATATATAAGAATTGATATATAAGTTATTATAGAAGTATGCGTAACACAATTCCAAATGAATTCTCGTACGTTCAGTTCTTTCAGTTATTACAGCTACTTGATAATTTGTTCATCAGAAACTTGAAAGTCTGCAAATTTCGGTTAAATTTATATATTTTTTCAAAAAATAGTTCTACACGTAATGGAAAGTTTATTTTGTTCAAGTACACTTCATCATCCTCATGAGATTTAACGTGTTCTATTAATGAAACATGAAAATATGAACTCGTGTTTCCCTATGGAGTCAAGTGAAACGCCAAAATCTACTGATAAGTAGTTCTTTTCTTTTTATAAATAAAAACTAAGTCTGGTCTTATTTTCTGGTTCATGTGATCCCGTCATATACACTGAATCTATTTTTCAAGATTGTTGTTATTTTCATTAGATCTTTTTTTACGAAGTTAGACAATTATAAATAATGTAAACTGTGTGAAATAAAAACGGGCACAAGTATTTGTGATATTTTCTGAGGGATACGATTTGATATCAACTGGACAAGAGATATCATTTTCGATTTGATATCAACAGGACAAAAGATATCAGCAGGTCAGGATGTGAAAATATTTATACGTGAAAAAAAAAAAATTTAGTCGTTGATTTAAGAATGGTAACAATCAGAAATTGTTAAATTTACCCATTAATCGGTCAGTTGTTCATTTTGTCGTGTCTATGTGTCTTTATTTAAATAAAAATAGTAAAAATAAATCTCCATCTCTTTAAGTCAGGGAACTTATTAACCAACACTTTAGTTTATCTTAAAAAAACAATTTGTGATATCAACGAGAAATGATAGATAGATATAGATAGATAGAAACAAACAATTATTAGTAATTATTAGATTTTCTCCTAAATACACTAGACTCAAAATAACCAACTCTTTTTTTTTTTTCATGTTTTGGCATATACTTTCTACAAACATCTAAATTCATTTGATCTTATCATCAAGATAACAAATATTCGAAACTTCATTATATTAACTTTGATCGAATTTTATTTTAATTGCGTACGAAAATATGAATTGATATGAAAACCAAAATAGAAAATATCCAGTCAATCATTTACAACTAAATGTATGGATTTATCAAATCTCTCAGCCATTAATATCATTTATTGTTATTTAGCCAATAAATAACATTAAGTCTCCGAAATAGCAATAATTAACTATATATTAGTACAACTAAGCTTAAAGAAGAAACAAAATATAATTGGGCGAAAACATAAGATTATGTAGCGTCATTTTTCTGAGCAGGTATTATCTGCCAGCCTCGAAAATCAGTATTTGAATTCTGAGCTGTTTACCTGGGCACGAATACTGACCTCTGGTAGAACTATAACTCATCGATAATGTCACTAAACGGGTAGTTAAAGCTCAGGATCACAAACTGAAGGTGCCCGGTGAGAACCGAACTCGTTGTACGAGCGAACTGATCAGCCAGACGAGTTTTCTTATAGTTGCGCTAAGGCAGACACAGAAGAGGCCCTCTTCATTTGATTTGATTGTTTGGGGCTTCTTAGTGTTTGCGCCGAACTTACTTGGCGTTATATGTTGATAATAATGGGTTTGTTATGAAAACAAAAATACGTGATTCCAGGTGATAGATAAGTAGTTAGATAAAATCAAGGGCTTCTTTTGAACAACTGATTCTTTTCTAAATTGTGACTTTTGGCACTTGCTACGAATAGGTAACGTTCGGTTTGCCATACATTCGAGTACTTGTAAAAAAAATTGTGAGTGTGTGTATGTAATCACTGCGTCAGTCAATGTCTATACATATTTCTATTTATGTATTTCAAGTTAAATATATTTGGATTAATAGTTCACACTCATATGAATGAATGTGAACAAAGCATATATATATATATATATATATATATATATATACACACACACACACACACACGATGGTCGTTTAAAAAGTTGAAAGCCTTAACCAGATATTAGATTTGTCACCCACCTCTCACCTATTTTTGGGCTTCAGCAGCACAGAAATTAAGACAGTTTTTCTAGTTATATATATGGTAGTGTGATGCCACGACAAAAATGTTCATGATGGCTCTTCCTTCTGGGTTCGAGCTTATAAATTTTTAACGACTATATATATTTTGTTTGTGAGCATGTGTGCGTGCTAGTTCATTCAAAGTTAAAAACTGTAACATCTTTTAAGTGTATGTGTGTGATTGTGAGTGCATACTTGTGTGATGATTTATAGGAAGATGTTTGCTTGTATTATGAAGTGAAAAGTTGGAAAGTAACCCATATAAAGAGAAACCTATTTTCAAAGTAAAATTGTTAATTTTTGTAAAATAAATAAATGAAATATTCTTTTTTTTTACAAAAGCCACCAATTTTCCTATATAATTTTTTTCTTTCTACAATTGAGGTAATCATTATAGATATGCACAACGATAAATAAAAACGGAAACAGTTAGCGTCGAACAATTCTTCTTGCTAACACACGAGAGAGTGAATACAACCCAGAAAAATATCAAATTATGAACACTAGAAGTCCGTTACTTTGAGTTTCATGAGATATATACAATCTTCATGTATAATTATAATAATAATCGTGTCATTACATG
>CAUZXS010004104.1:0-5000 GCA_963585895.1 Sepioteuthis lessoniana
AAAAACAACGCTTGGTTATCAAGACCTTCATAGAAAAGAAAAACAACGCTTGGTTATCAAGACCTTCATAGAAGAAAAAAACAACGTTTAGTTATCAAGACCTTCATAGAAAAGAAAACAACGCTTGGTTATCAAGACCTCCATAGATGTGAAAACCCTTTATGATAAAAATCATCAAGCTTCGTTTCAGAAATTTAGACAACAAACACCTGAAGAAGGCGGCGGACATATCGGCCGAAACGCTGGGGAAATAAAAATAAAGATGAAGACAATAGTCCGAAAACCCTTAATGATAAAAATTTGTTATTTGATAAGAATATTTGAAACTATGGAGAAATTCTCATGGCGTTGTGGCTAATGTGCCGATAATGTAGTAAGCGAGACCGAATTTTAGTAACGCTTTTACGTTAACTTTCAGACTAATACCCTTGGAAAAGGTATGAACCCATTATTCCTCCACCTATGGGTTAGATAGCATTGCTACATCTTCAAAGATAGCTTTGGCACTAAGTTACTCATGATGGTTTATAGGCGATTGAAAGAAGAAACCAAAGCAAACCATATAACTATATAACTCTGCGCGAAGAATGATAATTAAATTGGAATATTTACTTGAAACCTTATAATCATATGTCAATTATAAGTATCAGATTGGAATACTTCAAGCCATATAATAGTGTGTAAATTATTTGTATTAAGAATAGTTACTTGAAGAGCACGCAGTTTAATGTTATATAGTCATCTGCTGATTCATGCAGAAATATACATATATATGCTGGATACATACCGATGCAATAATAATTAAGACGCCCGATGATAAACTCGCAGGAACAAACGACGCACACAGAAAGACGCAGGAAGACTTCTTTATAACATATTTTACCACACATCTTTATTTGTAAGTTTCGAAAGGGTTGTTCCAAGTTTGCGTGTGGAGAGAGAGCTGGAGACCGAACATTACTGAAATATTTTGACCCCGAAGTTATGGTCGTCAGCGTTGTGTCTTTCTCGTTCTCCATGGCTGCTCAACCGGACCCTAGAGTAAACTCTTCTGTGTGCTGGCTTTCCCTACTACATCGCGTCTACCTCCGTCTTCCACTGTACTACTTGCCCTCCTTCTCGCCTATCTCCACTGTCCTCAATTCGTCGGCCTTATATTACCTTCAAACTCCCACGCAGTAATATAGACACGCCTCAACACCTGCGCAACCTCTTCCGATTTCAGCGACCGGGATGTGTCACTTCTTCCGGTGCACCACCTTGAATGGCATTTTTGGCCGGGTCAAAGGGTCAAAACATAACATTAACAGTTATCGTTGTAGGAAATGGTATGGGGGACTCGAGTTCAATTCTTGGACAAGACTTAGTGTTTCACTTCGCGCCAATACTCTTGTAACATACCCATGATACGGATATGTGAAATAGACATAATTTTCATAAAATCTTCATAAACATCTGAAATCTGAAAACACGAAATTTGTTCAGGTACGAAACTTTTATTCACCTTTTTGAGTTTAAAGGTTTTTCGACATGAGGAGAGAGAGAGAGACATTCTTTCTATGCTGACTGCTTTTACATCGTCAGCTCTCAACCAAACCAACTCGCGCCGCCCGTAGCGCTCAAAGACGTCTGGCCTCTCCCAGCTCTGAATCTCAACTCTCGTTCGGAGGCAGGAACTCAACTCACTGCTTTTTCTCAAATCCCCAAATCCTCATCCCACGCTTCCGGTGCGTGACGTCACCCAAATCCACCGGTCCCTATTCCTACCTGGGATTTTTATTTTGACATCTCCGAATGACACATCCTCTCGGCGCGTTATTTATCAGCCTAACTAAACCGAAAAGCAAGTTATATAAAACGAAATCCGTCCGCAATTATATGACACTATTAGGAAAAGTAATAATCCATATCCCTGCTCAGTTAGTCGGGCAAACTGGGCTCTTTTGCTCTGATTACACAATCAGTTTAGGAGAAAAAAACTTTGCTTTCAAACCAGCTGTACTCTGCTTAAGAATTGACTTTATCTCGCTTTCTGCTATTCTGACGGAAGTGTTTGGTCAATAGATACTTGAAATTATAATTGCTAAACAAATCATTTGTATCTTTAGTTAAATAAAAAACATATAACTGCTTGCAAAAAATTTTTTAAAGAAAGCAAAAGAAAAACTGATTTTGGCATATTATAATATAAGGAAGTTTGATTATCCAACAATATTTACTTTTGATTTCTTCCGTATAGCGGCATCTGAAAATATCACTTCTTTCCTCAACCCGTATCTTTAATGAATTATGCACTGAATTAATATCTGGGTATTATCATTAATGAATTATGCAATGGTTTAATATCTTGGTATTACCATTAATGAATTATGCAATAGTTCAATATCTTGATTATATCTTTAATTAATTATGCGCTGATTTAATATCTTGATTATATCTTTAATGGATTATGCACTGGTTTAATATCTTGGTAATATCATTAATGAATTAGGCACTGGTTTAATATCTTGGTATTATCATTAATGAATTATGTAATGGTTTAATATATTGATTATATCTTTAATGGATTATGCACTGGTTTAATATCTTGGTAATATCATTAATGAATTAGGCACTGGTTTAATATCTTGATTGCATCTTCAATAAATTATGCACTGGTTTAATATCTTGGTATTATCATTTATGAATTAGGCACTGATTTAATATCTTGGTATTATCATTAATAAATTAGGCACATCTTGATGATATCTTTGATGAATTATGCACTGGTTCCCATCAGATAATTGATGTTAAGCAGTATGATACACCGCAAGACTTAGATGGCTGTCCATTTGGATTGTTGACCACTCGGACATACTAAGTAGCATAAGTAATCCGAAGCCATTGTTCCTTAGTGACCGATTCAATTTTTATGATTATAACCGTTACGCTAAGCATGCATCTGAATTAATTATGTACTAACTGTACACTTTGTCTAAAATCAGAATGTTGGTACTCCTATTTTAAATCAAAATTTATCTGGGAACTCTTCCTAGAATCAAAGTCTCACTTCCGATATGTTTTCTTTTGACCAGTGACGTTATGTTAAAACGTATTAAACAAAATATTCAAAAAATTATATATATATATATATATATATATATATATATATATATATATATATATAAGGTAAAACGGAAGAAAGATGAGTTGTTTATTTGCCAACGCATTCCGACTTCAATCTTTCCTTGAATGCAAAAGCATTGTATCAAAATTATTTTAGTAAGAGAAATGATTATGACAGATAAATTTTGATTCAATTCGAAGCCTTTATCATGGCTTATAGATCTTGTTATACGAAAAAACGGAGTAATATTCATTTAAATTATGTAATAAGCGATATAGGGTATTAATGTGTATTGATTACAGTGTATATGCATATCATGAATAATATTTTTTAGTACATAGTAAGTAAAGTTAGCGACCTTAGTTTATACTTAGTTTACTACACCTGGATTGATCCACTTTACCCTTGATCCTTACTTTATAATGCCGAGTTTTAAGCATGGCGGCATCAAGTACCATTTTTTTAGTCTTTGGTATGACTCGAGCTAGGATTGAATCCCAGTCTCCCGGACTATTGGCAAAAACTTTTCATATTTGGTCAATGGCCCAAATTATTAATATTAATTAGAATGATTTGTTATTGATATTAATTATTAAATGTTGATTATTATATTAGGTAATAAAATATTGTGGTAGTTGTTGATGTCTGTTATTGTTTTTTTGTTTGTTGTTTGCATTGATGTTATTAATATTTATAATGATAATGATTTGATGATTAGTTTATAATAATAGGTATCATACAATAACTGATGTTTATACAATAGCAGCATTGCTTCTAACAAAGCCTTCATAAGATAATGACTGGGTTCAGGCATGGTTTCGGGACCACTAGCCCAGAGCGCACCAGCAATATCTCACGACGCCACCAGACTTTGTCAGATTGTTGTCGCTCTATGGGATTGCCTTATCCATGCTGATGCAGTTAGAGCCTTATCTTGGATATTTTCCATGTATTTCCTCTTGTCAGATGGAGGAAGTCCAAATTAGTCAAGAAAACGGAGATTTGACGATTGGTAATAATTGTAATAGTAATATTAATTGTGATGATAATTCTTAATATGGTATTATCTAAGCTTCTTGGTATGATTTTATTTATAAATTTAAGGATTTGAAGTTTAGTAATAAAATGAATATTATGATAATATGAATATGATGATATGTATGATATAATTGTAATCTTGAGGATAAATATGTTGTATTTGTTCATAATTTTAGATAATTTCTTAACAGCAATTATTATAATTTTTATTTTCCTTTTAATGTTATCAATTATATCGAATAGTGTAAGAATGACAATTTTCTTGCTTTTTTTTTAATAAAATAGTATTAATATACAATATATGGATGGCGGCTGATGAAGACATGGCATCGCACGTGCTTTCACACGTTGTATGATGGAAAAAAAATTATAATATAATTTGATTTTGTTTAGAGGTTATTAATTCCTGTGTAAGTTGTTTATAGTAAATAATTTTCTCTTTCCAAATCTATTTATTCCTTTATTCTATATTTTTTTACGTTTCTCCTTCATTCGGGTTTAGAAATTTGTTTGCCATTAAATAAAAAATAAGTGGAAAAGAAAGAGAAGGCAAAAATTGATACATCTTGATATAGGAATTGAATGTCATTTGTCAATCAGAGAGGAAAACAAATGGTCTGGTTTTTACTTAAATTTAAAAAAAAATTAAAATAAGAAAATTAAAAATTAAAAAAACAAATGAAATTTAGGTTAGGGAAATCGGATGGCCGGAATTTTTCTAGTTTTTCCAAATCTTTATTAGAAATTTCTCATTATTTCTTTGTTTGAAGATGCAGATCTAAGATTTTAAAAATATAGGGTCTATTAATATGAATAGTATAAAGAAATATGAGTAATTTTTAAATATTTTTCTTTT
>CAUZXS010004104.1:7500-20000 GCA_963585895.1 Sepioteuthis lessoniana
ACATATTTCCTGTTGTTCGAAAGAAAAGAAAGAGCAGTAAGGGTCAAAGCATAAGATTGAATATGTCTATAAGAATTAATATCATAATATACAATGCATAACATTTGGGTCACTAATAAAAACTGTATGCGTAGTGCAGATTCTATATAAAACCTACTTTCATATTAAGCATATAAAACATAATGTGACCACACACACACACACACACACACACACACACACACACACACACACATATATATATATATATATATATATAATCATCGAGTCACGCTGACAGCGCGGATTTCTCTTACTCTCTCTCTCTCTCTCTCTCTCTCTCTCTCTCTCTCTCCATCTGTCCTTATCATCCATAGCTCCCGTCAGGTCTTCCAAACTGCATTCTGTGTCCGCACATAGCTGATGTAAATAAGTTCTTGCTTATCAGCCAACACTATCACGACCATGAATGGGGATCCATTGAAGAACGTCACTTTTGAGTTCGTTCTCATTTCTCCAGCTGTGTTTTGCATGTCTTGTTCGTCTAACTTGAATCGTTTTTGAGATGGGAGGGAAGTGTCCATTCAGCTAAGTACGCCATTACCACTTTAGTATAAAAACTTTAATTATCTTATCAGCTTAAGATAACAGTATTATTTTCAAAGGGAACATTGTACAACAAAACAGAAATTTTAGGTATTATTTATGACTTAATATATTGAAACAGTGAAACTGCTTAATAAGAAAATAAAGTTACAATATCCCTGTAACTAAAAACAATATTCATTAATACATATATATGGTCTACTTATATTTACACTGTTACATATTCATATTTTTGGTCACAGAGTCTCAGAACTGTAGAGTTTGGTTATGAATAACGCCTAATGATAACTGTAGTGGTTGCATATTAATTCACAAGAAATATGAAGAAAATTATTTTTTTATAAAAAATATATAAGAGTATACTTATTAATGAGTGATACAGTAAATAATACCTAAAAGTATTTGTTTTGATTGCATAAAGTTTCACTAGAAATAAGAAAATATTAATTTCTCTAAATTTCACATTGTTTGCTCTTCTCAGCCACCAAAAATTTGATGACAGACCTCTATTTAAATCTGGAGCACTGTTTTATCAACCGACATTTTGAATAGTATCAAAACAAATATTTTTGTGAGATTATTATAATTCTTGCTATAAACCAATTCCAAGTGATGCATATCTTAAATTTATGAAAAATGTTTTTTTTCAAAAAATTCCCATTATCTATTGAATGATCCTCTTAGCTTATATCCTTAGTAGGTGAAAGTCTAGCCCTAAGAGATTTCACGTTATTTTTTTAAATGGAAGTGGTTAGAGCATACAGCTAAAAGGTAGAGTAAAGGATGAAGTAAAAATTGTGTAATTTTTTATAAATAATTGTTCGGTGTATCTATGAGTGTGTGTGTATGTGTGTGTATATATGTGTGAGTGTATGTGTGTGTGTGGAGAGAGAGAGAGAGAGAGAGAGAGAGAGAGAGAGAGAGAGAGAGAGGGGGGAACAAAATTGGTATGGTTGAACTATTTCGTTATAAACTTTTGAAAATTATTCTCAACTGGTTTCGACTTCGAAACTTTGATGATGACCGAAGGGTTATCGTCAAAGTTTTGAATATCTTTTAACAGTGCAAAAAATAAAATCAAGAGGGTCACGAAGTCAGCTCTGACTACAGAATGATTATGTTGTTACGGTAACGGGATGCATCGATAACCATTGTTCCTAAAAACAAACATGAAGGAAGATCTTGAAACGTTTATATAAACTTTAAGAGTATACAGACAGTATTGGAATTTATGATTAGAAAATTTGCCATACTTATAATCAAAAAGGAGAAAAGAGAAATAATGCCAGGATAAGAAATATCAAATCAGGAAAGCACCTAAACACTTTAGGAAAAGGAAAATTAGAAGGACTAGGAAATATTTAGAAGTGGACACCATGAAAGAAAAAAATAAAAATAAAAGAAGTTCTTCAGAAGAATTTGAAAAATTCTTGAAACCAAAATCTAATACAGAATAAACACCTGGACAATCTACCTTTTAAGACACTCTGAACCATTCTTAAAATGAAGAAAAGTAAAATGAAACAAGGAACAAAGAAATTAATGACTAAGCAGAAGGCCTTACATCCAAGAGGTGACATAGATTATAGATGAGTAAAGAAATGGAGGAAAAAGAAGAGTTGTCAACATTGGGGATTGCATTAATGCAACAATGCAAGGTTTCGAGGAATACATTAGAAAAAAACAAAGAAAAACTAAATACAGTACCCAATGACATCAATGGCCACAGAAGGGCAAGCAGGAAAACAACAAAAACTAAAAAACAAAAATAAGATGAAAAACAACTGTTTCGATACTTAAAGCAAAAAACTAGTGAGATTGCAGTCGGGAAGACCTGAATATAGCTAAGAAATGGAAACTTCAAGAAAGAAGCTAAATCACTTTTAAAGTTTTACGATTTTACGTACAAATAATTCAAGAACGCTGAATGAAAATACGGAACCGGATGCTTGGAATTTAACAAGGGTTTATTTAGAGTAGGGTAGAGAAATGCTTCTACCCCCAAAACAGTCACTTAGCTCAAGACTTGTAACGACCTAATGATGTCAATGTGTCTTCACCGCCTCTGTTATGGCTGCCGATGATTTTTCGGTGTTGTCCCCAGAAAGAGTAACTGTCAAGGAAAGTAATGTTCCCTCAAAATTCGAAGGGGGGCAATTTTATATTTTTGTTCAATTTGCTGCCCTTTTTTGAATAATTAAAAATAGCGAGCACGCTGGAATTAATTTGCAGGTGCTGCACTTTTGGGCGATTTCGTTTTGGCCATTTCCTGTGAGGTCCTGCACTACTCCCATTTGCATTTGTCCGCACGGGAGGTGATGGAGATCGTAGGTAAAATCTGTCCATTAGCAAGTCCAGTGGAATAGTTGGCATGTTGTCAATTATGTTATTCCTGGTGTATCTGGGACGTAATTGGTTTTTATGCCGTCCCCAGAGTTGCTCTCCAACTTGAATGTTATGAATAAACTTTCCTTTTCTTTTGGAGATGGTACCTAGTGACTAGTTTGGCTGTCCAGGCCTGAAGTTTCTGGCGAAAACTGGTGTGCCTACTGTGAAAGTTTGTTCTTTGTTATTGCAAATGCCTTGCCTTTGTTGTTGTTTATGTGGATGTAGAGCGTCTAGTGTGGTGCGAAGATTTCATCCCATGAGTGCCTCTGCTAGTGACATACCATTCTTTACTGTGCCATTTGATGTTGTCCGATACAAGAGGAGAACGGCTTGTAGTATCTCCTCTGTTGTTGTTCCCTCCGTCTTTGCTTTGAGCTGAGTACGTTTAATAGTGTCTAAAAAACGTTCTGCTTGACCATTGGATTGTGGGTGGTTAGGTGGAGCACGAACATGTGTTATTCAACTTGACCAGCAGAAATGACGGAACGACCCAGATGTGAATGGTGTTCCATTTTCTGAGTCTAATGTTTCAAGCAAGTCATGTTGACTGAATAGCCGTTTAAGAATCGTAATGATTGAATGAATGTCTGTATTTTTCTCTTGGAAAATCTCAGGCTATTTGGAATGGGTATCCACAACTACAAGAAAACTTAGGCCAATAATAGGGCATGCAAAATCCACATGTATCCGGAACCGTGGTTGTTCTGGTTATGTCCAGTGTGAGACCACAATCTGAGGTGAATTTTCTGTGTTTCTGTTCAAGGGACACAACTCTTGAATTTCTTTTTGATGTCAGGGTCCACATTGGGCCAGTACACTACACTGCGAGCTATGGCTTTCATTCGGTTGATACCAGGATGTCTTGAGTGTAGTTGTTTAAGAACAGCTTTCCTGAATTTCGTGGGAACCACAACACGATCCGCAAACATCAGACACTCATCGATGACGGATAAAGAATTACTACGCCGCTTAAACTGTTGCAGGTCTCCTGTGAGATCAGGGGACCATAAATATCTGAGAAACTCACCGACTTTTTGTGTCTTTGGGTTAAGCTGGGTTTCTTGTTTAATCTCTACTCTTGTCACAGGAATTGTTCGGATACAATCAGTGAGTGCAAACTGAAAATCGTCCTCCATGTTGATGACAGCGATGACGGTATCTTCATCTGGGATTGATTGCCAACTGATGAGACGTGACAAGGCATCAACCAGACCAAATTCTGTAGTCTTGCGGTACTGTATGTCGAAATCATATCCCAATAAGATGATTGCCCAGCGTTGTTGTCGACCAGCTGAGTACACTGTAATTCCCTTTTTCGAGCAAAATGTTGACAGTAATGGCTTGTAGTCTGTCAGGAGCGTGAAGTGGTGCCCGAATAACATCTTGTGAAATTTCTTCACAGCAAAAATCAGTGCAAGTGTTTCCTTTTCTGCTTGGCTGTAGTTAGGTTCAGCGGGCGTCAGGGATCTAGTTGCATGCATAATAGCCTTTTCTGATTTGTCAGCAAAAATGTGAGAAAACTCTGCTCCCACACCATGACTTGAGGCATCAGCTGCTATTACTAACTTCTGAGTTGAGTCAAAATATGTGAGCAGCAGGTCTGAATTGAGTGATGCTTTAATCTTTTTAAAAGATTGTTGACAATCTATAGGCCAGGTCCATTTGATATCTTTGCTTAGTTTGTTGTGTGGAGGCTTAATTTGGTGTAGTGAAGGTAGGAAACTTTCATAGTGGCTAACCAATCTAAGAAATGAGCATAAACTGCTTACAATCTCATGGGGGTGGGATGCGTTGAATAGCTGCCACATTAGCTGGATCTAGATGGTGACCATAGCGGTCAAAAAGGAATCCCAGGTATTTGATTGCCTGTAAATAAATTTTCTGGTCGAAGCAGGAAACCAAAATTTTTCAGGTCGAAGCGAGAAACCAAAGCCTTGAATGCGTGTCAGAACTTTCTTGGTCCGTTCTGTCAAATTCTGTTTTGATTGACCGACAACAATGATGTCGTCAAGGTATGCAGCTGCACTTTCTACTCCAGTTAACATAGAGTCCATGATTAGCTGGAATATAGCGGGGTCTGTTTTTTGTGAAATTGGTAGTGGGTATTGTGATTTTATTGTGATTTTCCAGTGCTGCGTTGAAACCAGTTGAAAAAATTAGCACATAATCGGATTGAGCCATCGGTTTTTTTAACAACCACAATAGGTGCTGCTTACTGTGAATATGTTAATGGTGTGATGACCTTCATTTCCTTCGGGCCTTTTAGTTCCCTATCCACCAGTGGAGTGCTTCATTTAGTACTGGTCGTTTGGGTTGGAAAACAGGTTTTGTGGAAGTTTTAAGTGCCAGAATGGCTTTGGCTTGAGTGCAGCGTCCTAGGTTACCTATAAAAACGGGAGAAAAGCTTAAGTATTTCTTCGGTTTGGTCCATAATGGCACTCTGAGTTGAGGATCTGGATACTCCATTGCAGATAAAATTGAGTGGGATGTCAAGGAGACCCAGTGACTCGATAAAATCAAGTCCCAAAAGGTTGTGTCTCGAATCTGCAGCGTATACTTTTCCCGATGCTATCTTATCCTCAGTCTTAATTATACCTGGTAATTCACCTGTAATATGGACAAAATCCCCGGAAGCGCTCGGTGCTACATGTCTTATAGATGTTAGTGGAGGCTGGCTTATGATTTTCCATAGTCTCTATGAGATGATGGTTATGTCCGAGGCAATGTTTATGTTGTATACTCATATGCAGATTCATGCACATATACATAACAACACAACAATGGAGAAAGACGAGCGAAGGCTTCTTTAAAAAATGTATATCTCTCACTTTATTTGTAACGTTTGCGTGTGAGAGGGAGTTGGAGACTGAACAAAGACTGCAATATATTGACCCCCCACTCTTATGGCCATCAGCGTTGTGTCGTTCTCGTTCTCCTGATGCTCAACCGGAGGCCCGGGGGCTCAGATTTTTGCTCGTTTTCTCTACCACATCTTGTCACCAACGGGTCTCCAAAACTACTGGGGGTCCCGAGGGCCCCTTCAGCCGGGTGTGGCTTTCCCTACCACATCTTGTCTCTAACTCATTTTATCTCCAACTCTCTGACCTCCTGTCCTGACCGAGTTATACAATAGTTCAACGCCCACTCAATCGCCCACTCAATCTTTGGAATGGCATGTTTAATCGTCATCGAGCGGAAATAACTGTCATGCAGTTCAGAGGTCACTCTCTTCCGGTGCATCAGTCTATGAGTGTATCATGGGCTTTTACTTTGTCCCATTTCGTCAGCCAAATCCGCCTACGCGATTTCTTTCGATTACTGGCCATTGGGATGTGTCATTTCCTTCCGGTGCATCACTTTGAAATGGCATGTTTGGCCGGGTCGAAGGCCAAAATACAACACTGGGACCTGTGAACTGCACGACAGTTATTTCCGCCTGATGACGATTAAACACGCGATTCCAGAGATCGAGTCGGCAATTGAGTGGGTGTTGAACTATTATATAACTCAGTCAAGACAGAAGTCAGAGAGTTGCAGTTAGAGATCGGACGGAGTTATAAACGAGTTGTGGTAAGGAAAGCTACATCAGGCCGAAGGGGCCATTGGGGCCCTGATGAGTTGGGGTCCAGGGAAGTTGCTGATAAGATGCAGTAAAGAAAGCCATCACCCAGCAGAGTGGGTCTCTGGGCCTCCGGTTGAGCATCTGGAGAACGAGAAAGACACAACGTTGACGGCCATAAGAGTGGGAGACAAAATATTCGGTCTCCAGCTCCCTCCCACACTCAAACCTTGAGTAACCTTTTCGAACCCTTACAAATAAAGTGAGAGATATATATATTTCTAAAGAAGGCTCCACTCGTCTTCATTATTCATTGCGTCAAAATGAATACGACACCAGGTGCTAGGAATTTAACAAGGTTTTATTTAGGGTAGGGTAGAGAAAGGCTTCGACCCCAAAACAATCACTCAACTCAAGACTTGTAACAACCAAATGATGTCAATGTGTGTTCATCACCTCTGTTATGGTTGCTAATCCTTTTCCGGTGTTGTCCCCGAAAAGAGTAACTGTCAAGGAAAGTAATGTTCCCCTCACAATTCGAAGGGGAACAACTCTATATTTTTGTTCGTTATGCTACCGCTAACAAATATCAGCACAAAATAATGCCATAAAGACCAATTATATTGAAGCAAAAATTGTAATAAGCAACAGGAGAGCACGTTAAGGTTACATAGTTTGGTTTCTTTGTTTAATGGCATATCAACCCTTGTTGGTTATCAAATGCCAAAGCCATTCTCCTAGAAGAACAGTAGTGATACTATTTAACCCATAGCTGGGAGGATAAGAGGGTTCATACCTTTCCCGAGGGTATTTGCCCGAAACTGAACGTAATAGCGCGACTGGAGTACGAACTCGCTTACTACGATTTTGCAGTCCATCGCTTTAACCATTACACCACAAGGACACCCACCTGAGGTTACATGGAAACAAGAATGAGACCGTTAATCACACAATAAGTGAATGCAGCGAAGTGGCTCAAAGTAAGCATAATATTGGGAATTGTGCAAGAATGAGAAGCATAATGTTCTTTAGGATTTTGAAGTACGAAGGGATCACCAAGTCCCAGCCAGAAAATTAGACGTTGAGTTAATTAACTAGAAAAAAAAACAACTTGCCATTTAGAGGATTTCATTTTTCTGATGGAACATTAAGAGAAAATTAAAGAAAGCGAAAAGATCGACAAATATTTTAACCTTGTTCGAGAACACCCCCCCCCAAAAAAAACCCCAAACAAACTCTGGAACATCAGGGTGACGGTGATACTATTTGTAAATGGTGCACTTGGAATGGCTTGCAAAGGCTTGGAAAAGAGACTAGCGAAATTAGAAATCAGAGGATGAATCGTGACCATCTAGACGAAAGCATTGTTAACATCGCATATAACACGCAGAAGAGTCCAGAGAACCTTAGGAGACTTAGCGTCATTCAGATTTCAGTAACAGACTACCTTCTTACACTGGTGTGAAAAACTCAATAATGATAATAAGACGCTACAAAACAGTAAATGTAGGCTATGCAGTGACAGAGACGAAACGATCAATCACATAAGAAGCGAATGCAGCAAATTAGCACAGAAGGAGTATAAGACGAGACACAACTAGGGGATCCACTGGGAGATGTGCAGGAAATTTCAGTTCGACCATACCAACAAATGGTATATGCACAACCTGGCACCTGTCCTAGAAAATGACTCGCATAAACTCCTATGGGACTTTAACATACAAACGGATCATCCAATCCCGGCCAGAAGACCAGACTTCATAATAATCAACAAAAAAAAAAGAGAATCTGCAAAATTGTCGACTTTGCTGTCCTGGCGGACCACAGTATAAATCTGACGGAAAGTGAAAAGAAGGATAAGTACCTCGACCTTGCTAGAGAAATAAAAAAGCTGTGGAACATGAAAATAACGATTGTGCCAATTGTGATTGGTGCGATAGGCACAGTAACTAAAGGATTATTAAAGGGCCTGGAGGACTTGGAAATTGGCGGACGGGTGGGGGCTATCCAAACGACAGCATTGCTGAGGACGGCCAGAATACTGAGACGAGTCCTGGAGAATGGAGGAGACTTGCTGTCAATCAAACTCCAGTGAAAAATCATCAGCCAACACTGATGTGAAAAACTCTAAAGGAGTAAATAATAACAATAAAAATAACGACCATGCATGAGGCCTTACATCCCAGAGATGACATTGACTGACTATATGTGTCGAGAAAAGAAGGGAGAAGAAGACTTACCAGGACTGGAAACAGCGCTGATGCATCGATACAACGACTTGAAGACTACATACAAAAGCGTGGAGGAAGAATGATTACAGCCACCAGAAACAATACTGATGTCACGAAGATCAATAGAACGACAATAACCAGAAAACAAAAATGGGAAGAGAAATAATTCTATGGACATTTTAAGCTACTAATAATCAACATCTCACACGAGAAAATGTAGACGTGGCTAAGAAAGGGAAACCTTTAGAGAGAAACAGAATCCTCCCTAATAAATGCATAAAACAATGCTATGAGAACCAATCATATCAAAGCAAGAATACATAAGATGCAACAAAACAGTAAATATAGGCTATGTGGTGACAGAGATGAAACGATTAATCACATAATAAGGGAATGCAGCAAATTAGCACAGAAAGAGTATAAAACTAGACACGTCTGGGTGGAAAAAGTGATACACTGGGAAATGTTCAAGAAATTGAAATTTCACCATACGAACAAATGGTATATGCACAAACTAGCATCTGTGCTTGAGAATGAGACAAGCAAACTACGCTGGGATTTTGAGATACAAACGGATCGCCTAATTTCGGCCAGATGACCAGACCTTGTAATTATCAACAGCAAAAAAGAGAACTTGCCGAATTATGGATTTCGCTGTTCGAGCTGAACACAGTAAAACTGAAAGAAAGTGAAAAGAAGGATAAGTACGTTGACCTTGCTAGGGACTTAAAAACAAACAAACTGTGGAACATGAAAGAGACGGTGGTACTAATTGTAATTAGTGCTCTTGGTACAGTTACCGAAGTATAGGTAAAAGGACTGGTGGACTTGGAAATAAGAGGACGAGTGGAGACCATCCAAACTACGGCATTATTGAGATCAGACAGAAAACTGAGAGGACCCCTGAAGACTTGATGAGACTTGCTGTTACTCAAACTTTAATGAAAGACCATCAGCTAATGGTAATGGAAAAAACTCTCAAGGTGTAAATAATAATAGCAATAATACTTGAACCTTGCTAGAGGACAGAAAAAGCGGTGGAACATTGGTGTTGGTGCTCTTTGAATGGTCTTTGGGAGCTTGAAAAAGAGACTTGAGGAATTAGAAATCAGTGGGAGAATCGGAACCATCCAGACTACAGTATTCAGATCAGTTAAAATACTGAGAAAAGTCCGGTAAGTCTGAAGTGACTTGCTGCCACTCAAACTCTAGTGAAAGACTACCAGCTAAAGCTGGGGTGAAAAACTCACCAGGAATGAAATAATGAAAATAATTTCTTTGAAAATAATTATACAAGTATTTATTATAAAATACAAATAATTTGCACAAAGATATATGATTTCACCTAACCCTTCTTTAAACTAATAATTTTCGTAAATATCTATTTGGTCCATCGATAAAATACTTACCGGTACGAAAATGTATTATTGACAGCAAAGATAAAGAAAACTGGTGTGCATAAAACAATGTATAATTGTAATCAAATCTCATCAGAGAAATTCACATGGAAAAAAGCTTGAGGGACCCAAATGCTGTAATAAATTCAACAAAAACGAGGAAATTGAAAAAATCAGTATATAATAGTATCAACACCTTATCTCAGAAAAGTTCTTTGAGGATATTTGGACTAAAATGTTGCAAAAAATATAACAAAGATGAGGAAAATGGTTTGAATGATTCAATGTATAATGGTAAGAACATCTCATCTGAGAAATTCAGACTGAAAAAAAGCCTCAGGGTAAAGGGATCAAATTGTTGTGATAAAGATAACAAAAATGAGGAAACTGGTGGGAATGATTTAATGTCAAATAGTAACAATATCTCACCTGAGAAATTCACAGAGAAAGAAGGTCTCAAGGTAAAGGCACTAAAATATTGTGATAAATATAACAAGGATGAGGAAACTGGTGTGAATGAATCAATGTATAATAGTAAGAACATCTCATCTGAGAAATTCAGATAGAAAGAAGGCCTCAGGGAAATGGACCAAAATGTTGTGATGAAGACAACAAAGGTGAGGAAACTGGTGGGAATGAATCAATGTATAATAGTAAGAACATCTCATCTGAGAAATTCAGATAAAAAGAAGGCCTCAGGGTAAAGAGACTAAAATGTTGTGATAAAGACAACAAAGATGAGGAAACTGGTGTGAATGAATCAATGTATAATAGTAAGAACATCTCATCTGAGAAATTCAGATAGAAAGAAGGCCTCAGGGAAATGGACCAAAATGTTGTGATGAAGACAACAAAGATGAGGAAACTGGTGTGAATGAATCAATGTATAATAGTATACTTCATCTGAGAAATTCCTAACAAAACGATTTTACGAAATGTTTTTGATATTAAACTCGGCAAAAATATTTCTTTAGACGAGTGAAACCCCATTATTTTTCTCAGTGAATAAAAAGTATATGTCAGTTTATACATAATTGATATCTATTCTATGTTAGAAGCTCAAAGCCATTGAATTCATTCTATTAAGGTGTCGTCATGGTGGTGTAGTGGTTAAAGTATTGAAGTCGTATTGTAGTACGTGAGTTTCTACTATTGTACTATTAAGTTCACTTTCGGAATAATACCTCGAGAAAGTGTATATAACCCCTTATCCCTACCCAGCTTTGAGTTAAATAGTACCACAACTGTTCTTCTGCAAATATGGCTAGGGCATTAAACAACCCCATTAAACAAAGAAATGGTGTAATGGTTATCGTCGCAGGATATGGTCACGGCGACAAGAGTTCAAATCCTAGACCTGACTGATTGCATTTCACATATTACAAATACCCTTGGGAAAGGTATGAATCCAATTATTCTCCCTCCAGCTATGGGTAAATAGTAAGGCAGACAAGGTTCTTTAGCCTTGGTGAGGCAACTAGTCTAGGAGAAGAAAAACTCTGAATTCAAACCTGTTAAGCTCGGTTTAAAAATTGACCTTTTGTCATATCCTGCCGAACAGAGGGGTTGGTAAATATGATTAAACAAAGAAACCAAACCAAATCATTTATTCTATTCATAGAAGAATTTCAATTTCAAATTCAGTGTCTAAAGCATGTAGACTTCGTTCGCCATTTAAACTCCTTGGGAATAATGTCTTTTAACTTCAGTGCTATCTGGTAAAATCCTTATAATTCCGCTCCTTGACATGCGCACAAACTGACATCTGTGACGGGGAAGGCACAAATGGCTTCATCAGAAACATTAGGAATCTGACCGATGATAACCCTATAAACTTCAAAGCAACCCGAATGAATAAATCTACTCTCTTCTATTCCACATTGAATTGTATCCATTCAGAACCAAACAATCAGTATAATAATATAGCAATAGTCTATCATCGAATAAATATTGGGATAAAAACTTTCATGGCATCCAATTCAAGAAATAAAGTTGCCGCTAACATATACTTATGATATCACAGACAGATTATAGTTTATTTTAACAATTTTTTCACTGCTGGAAGTTATCCTTTTTGAAAAAGAGGTGGTTAAATTTTTTCTTTCCTCAAATCTCAACTCGTACGAAAACTTTTTCTCTCTAACATTTTATTTCATATATTCCACACCCAACATTTTATTTCATATATTCCACACCCAACATTTTATTTCATATATTCCACACCCAACATTTTATTTCATATATTCCATACCCAACATTTTATTTCATATATTCCACACCCAACTCCCAAGATTTACACTTAAATAATCGCCATCTTTTTTTTTCTTTTTCTTTTTTTTT